>LOEQ01002935.1:128412-148815 GCA_001685075.1 Bramus lutescens | reverse complement strand
CCCCCCGGAGCAGTGAGTGCCATTGGCTGCCATAGTTGGGTCACAAACTCAGTCTACAGGAATGGGAGAGGTTTCCTCTTTGCTTAGAAAACCAGAAAAACATCCACAGTGAAAGGCTACAAAAGAGAAAAACATGCTCAGGCTGTGAACCTTTGGTTGGATCTTTGACAAAAACCTTTCTGAGGGTTTTGAAGGAAAGTGTTTCAATGTATGAAAAATCGTTTTGTTGGGGACAAGTTTTTCTCATTATCTAATTTCAGTGCCCCTTCCATTGTGTGTGTGTGTGTGTGTGTGTGTGTGTTATACATATGGTAAACCTAACGAATGGTTATCTGATAGTTGTTTGGTGGGGATACTTTCTTAGCTCGCTGGGGCTGTGTTTAGGTACCTTTTCTTTTTTAAGCTGTTTAGGATAGAGGTCATATATGTATTGATTTCTTATCTGTTTCGATTCTGTTTTGCGATTTGTTGTGAGTGTGCTTTATGTTGGAAGTATAAATCTGGAAAAGCAATGCCTAAGAAGACTTTGTGAAGACACATAGCTTCAGAAATATCACTTCTCCGAGTTGGTACCAACTACCTAGAGAAGCAGCCAGGCCCTTTCAATGAATGCTCCAGTAAAGATGAACCAGAGAAAACTAGCCAACCAGTGACCTGCAGCTGATTGCCGTTGGCCTTTTCTGGGCCTTGCTGGTATATTTCTCATTGTTCCTGATGTACCATGTGCATCAGAACCCCCTATGTGGGGCATCTTTCCCCAAAATACACAGTGTAGCTTTGATGCCTCCAGGCCCTCCTTCATGTGGCCTGTACTTCAAGAATGTCTTTGTTCTGCCCTCCACTCTGCAAAAGTTCTCGCTTTTGTCAAGGTCTACCTCAAACATGCCTCTGTCACAACATTTTCACTGACCTCTTTAGGAACAATGTATTGGTTCCTTTTCTGTGTTGCCATAGCAATGAATCCATCCCAGGTACTAGATACACATATACAAGATCACCTTCCATTGTTCGTGTTTCTGAACACAAACACAGCCCCAGCTCCATAGCCAGATATCCTGGCTGGACCTGGATGGCTATCCGGGAGCAGGAAAAGGACCATTGACTACCATGTTTGTAACCATGTTACAAACACCAATATGATATACCGTGGGCAATTTTCAGTGAAGTTCTGAGCTACAGGATCCCCAGGAGTCTCCATCAGTGCCTGATAGAAAGTAGAAACTCACGAAGTGAGCGCTGAATTATCATCAGAGCCAAAAAGCTACAATCCCTGCCTCTCACGACCTACCATCTAACCAGAACCTTTTTTGTCCTCAGCCATTATCCTATTGAGTCTCAGTCAGTCAGTCACCTCACAGAGGAACATGCAATGAAAAATAAACATGGCTGTATGAATCTAAATCTTTAAAAAATTCTTCATTTTTAAGTTAACTATGTCTCTCCTGAGCCCACCAGACTCCAAACTCTCAGACACAGTGACCCTCATTAAACCTGGTGGTTCACAAAACCAAACAGATAGACGTGAACATGACAGAGACATTTGTGGGGAGGGGATGGATAGGCAGGGAATGGTAGGGGGCTCAGAGGTTAGAGTTGTCGATTTGCAAAGTGTACATGTGTGAAATTATTTTTTAAAAGATGTAGAAGTAAATAGAATACCAGAGAAGATAAGATATTAAAGTGCAGCCATCTAGTTCATAAATAAATAATTTTATTAAATATGAAAATGTTTTTTATGTAAAATTTATTTCATTGAATGACCACCAGTTGTGCCGAGCACATGCTTAGCCCAAAGGAAGTTTCAAGCTTCAAGGCTGCTGTGAGTCACCGTGGTTCCTGCCTGGGGTTCCATGCTGTTATCTCTGTAGTTCATACTTCTTACTGAGACACTCTGTAAGAATAGGGATTGTAACCAGGGGTACTGAGCAAGAGCGTTAGCCAGATCTCAGTGTGCAATGGCGCTTATTCTGTGTTCCTTCCAGTGGGTCTCTCCAAAGGGTATTGTCTCAGAATTGGGGGACAGCAATTCAGGTCTTCCTGGTCGGTAACTCCCCTAGGAATCAAACAGGAAAGAACTGCACAGATATGCCTGGAGTTTTCCCCCCTCTCCTCCTTTCTTTCGGAATGGAAGCCTCAGTATGGCTCCCGTGGGTCATCTGCTTATCTCATACACTCTAATTTTTCGTAGTTCAAGCATTCAGGAGATTTCAGATAGCCTTCTTGTATTTGAAGCTTCTTTAAAAAGAAAGTCAACTCTGGGTGTACATTTCCCACGTGAGACCAGCGAGGAGAGACTATGTTTCTCTTTTAGATGGTGTGTGCAATCCAGTTGACCATAGTCCCTACTCTTCCCGAATACATCTTATTTTCCTTGCCCCTCTTTGTATTTGAGAACTATTCATTTATCAGGAAGAGGATTTAATGGCTACAGGAGTCTATCCACAGAAATATGCTACCATCTGCCACAGTGTAATAGTTGGACTTGGTCTGGGAGATGGGGTAGACATTGTAGTTTCAAGTCTTTGTCACTGAGATTCCTGGAAACATGGCACTCTTATGTGTAGAGGGATCAGAGTGGCAAATCCCATCTCCTTTGTGCCTAGCTTCTTGCAGACAGGCAAGATTTGGCCCTAAGAAGTTTATTATATTTACAGCCAGAGGATTTTCAGGTATTGAAAAGGATTGTGTATAGCTAGTCCATTTTTATTAACACCTTTAGTTTCTTGGTAAAGAAACCAAGAAGTAAGGATCAGATGACTCATTGAGGGACACATGGTTAATTAGGTAAAAGGGTCTGGTAGAAGTTCTCCTGGCTCTGGTCTGCATTCTAACATGCTTTCAAAAGTCCCAAAGTTGAAAGAGCAAGCTCTTCTGGACAATTGGCTGTTCCTTTCCCCAAAGTTCCTAACAGAGATGATCCACCACCGTCCATATCTGAGGCACACTTATCTGTATTTACACTGTCCCTTTTCCATTTAGTCTCTTACTACCAAATGACTGTATACGAAATGCTATGAAATTAATGTTTACATTCCAGGTAGGAAGCAAAGCCGTATGTCTGATGGATCTTTGTGTTGGTGGCCTGGATTTTTACACCTAAGGGAGAAGCTCACTGTTCTGTTTCCCATTGCTCTATTTTCTCCTCCTCTTCTTTAAAAAATATTTTAAGCCTTATTTTTATTGTTTTAATTATGTGTCCACATGTGTATCTGTGTAGGGCTATGTATGTGCACTTCAGTTTAACTGTCCTCAGAGGCCAGAGGCATTGGAGCCCCCTGAATCTGAAGTTATGATCAGTCACGAGCTGCATGACATGGTTGTGGGAAACCAAATTTATGTTCTCCGAAAGAGCAGTGTGCACTCTTAACCAATGAACTGATGAGCCATCTCTCCAGCATCCTTGCTTTTCCTTGTTGTAAAGATTACATTTTCGTGTGTGTGTGTGTGTGTGTGTGTGTTAGAGGGGAAGCCAAGGAGACCAGAAGAGGGTATTAGATTCCTTGGAGCTGGACTCACAGGTAGTTGTGAGTCACCAGATTGTGTGCTGGGAACAAAATGGCGGTTCTCTAGAAGAGTGACAAGCTCCCTTAGCCACTAAACCATCTCTCTAGCCCTTCTCCTCCTCTTGATGCTCTTTTCCTGTGTTTCTTTTTGTTATCTGCCTTTTTTTGATTCTTAAACAAATATGGATAAATGATTAATAATATTGCTGTTAAAAAAAATGAGTCAAGAGGGCCAGTGAGATGGTTGAGTGAGAAAAGGTGCTCGCTGCCAAGTTTGATGTCCTGAATTCAATCCCTTACTTGGTAAGGACTTACGTGATAATGTGGTAGAAAGGCAGAACCAGCTCACTGCTCCTATGTATTGCCTTTAGACCTCCACACATCTGCCATGGCATATTCACATTCTCTCTCTCTCTCTCTCTCTCTCTCTCTCTCTCTCTCTCTCTCNNNNTCTCTCTCTCTCTCTCTCTCTCTCTCACACACACACACACACACACACACGGTGTTAAAGAAGAGAGAGAGAAAAGGAAAAAAGGAACCAAGAACCACTATTTTGAAGAGCAATGTGGGGGAGGGGGAATGTTGTTTTTCATTAATAAAAAATTATATTTATTTAAGTCAGGAAATATTTTTAAAATGTTGGATAGCAGGCTCAAGTCCCTCATTTTATATACATTGTAGCTTACATAAATCTGGCATTGATCAAATAACTCAAATGAGGCCTTCAGTATACTATATATTTTCTCTGGCCACATATTAACAACTTACACTAGTTTTGTTTCTTTACATTTCAGTAAGTTACACTGGAAGGTGAGAGATTAGAATGACTAAATCCCATTTGTGTTCAGCAGTTTCACCAAAGTATGGAATAACCATAGAAGACAGAAATGGCATAATAATGGGGTGTTTTCTGAACCAAGGGTACCCAGCCCATTTTATCAGAAATGAGAGAAAAATAAGTCAAAAGCTTCTAAAATGAAGCTCGGGCTCTGTGGTGTTTTTTGATTTAGAAGATCCCATTCCCTCATCAAAAAATCTTATTCCTCCAAAACTTCTGAGGGATGTCGTGTGTTGAAGTTTTAGACTGTACCTGAGATCCCAGGTTGAAAGCTCAGGGTTGGATCTAAATTGTTGAACTTAATTGTTATTTGCCAAAACTTTTGATTCTATCTCTGGTTTTATTGGTGATTTGGCTGCTTCACTGTGAAAATGCCAATTTTCTTACTAAGTCAGGTTCCCTAAACATTGGAATTTTAATCCTTGTAGCCTTATGGGGCTTCCCATCGAGACTCCCAGCTATGAGACTATGAGGACTACTGGTAAGCCTTTTAGATGGTTTTCAGAACATGAATTCTGTTTGGAAAACAAAAATCATTTCATATGGATTGAATTTGAAGAGTCCTACTCCTGCTGTGTTCCAGTTACGAGTTGGCTTCTTATCTGCCAGCTTTGTTTGGTTTGTTTGTTTGTTTAGAGGAATGGAAGGTTTCTGTAGATTTCTAAGTCAGTAAATCATTGATTGTCACCTCACAGTGTACTTTTAAGAACTTTGTAGATCCTCTCCTTTCCATTCATGGGGACTTTAACAATGCTGAGAGTGTAGATGCCATTGTTGTTTTTCAAGAAAATAAGTCACATGCAAGAAGAGCTTAAGTCATTGAAGATCAAACCAAATATGACCAAACTTGTGCAATGATATTCATACAAAACTTCAAAAGTCCCTTTAATTAAAGCAGTGGCTCTTCTGGAGCCCACATTCCAGGATTCTCAGTAGAGAAAATATGTTTTCTTTATAGGCGAGTTTTATTAGCAGTGATGTTCCGGTATGTGGTTCAGGTTACTTAATGATGTAGTCACCCTGGTGTCTTGCCATGAGCTTTATTCCAGTGAGTGAGCACTAGGAAATCGCATTGGCTTATCTTGTCATACCAAAAAGAAATCCATAATTTGGACCTTTGTAATATGTTTCTATGAGGTATGTCAACAAAGTAATATAAGAATTCTTACATGAATATGGTTGTTGACTAAGAATTCATTCACTATAAACATTACATGTCCTGTGCAGTGGCCTCAATGGTTTTTCATATTCTCGACTATTTTATTGGCTGAAATGATTGAGACCTCAAGGTTCAGACCACCCACAAATTCCAGAGGCACTGACCTTCATTGTATGAGGAGATTTGTACCAAGGGCCATTTGTTCCCCCAGGGGAGTTTTTTATTATTAATTTTTTTATCATGGTAATGTTTTAAAACTTAATTTGGGTTGTGCCTACATAGCAACCTTCCTTGGAGGTTGAAACAACAAAGCAACTGGATTGGAAATTAGATTTTCCCCCTTCCATAGTTAATGTAGTTCTCATTCCTTTGGGAGTTCCCCTTTGCATGGGCTGATGATTTCTCTGGAACTCTATGGAAATTGGTTCAGACAGGAACAAAGGGAAGAGGGGATGGCAGTGATGATTCAAATTAGTGTCTCTTCTTCAGTGAGAGTCTGCTCGCTTGAAAGTGCATGTCATTTGATGTCAGTCAAGCTGTCTAGGGTTAAGTGAGGTTCCAGAGTAACTGGAATCCAAACTTCAGGGTCTCAGCAGAGAATTTGTCCTGTCAAAATGGCTTAAATTGTTCATTTGAAGCCTGTACCATCTTCACGTGGTTCAGAAATGGGCCAAACACAATTTTACTTTTCATTACACGATGGAAAACCATCTCTTTTCTCTTCTCCCAGGCAGCCCAAGAAAGATTCCCAGTGCCTAACATAATGAATTAGAAAGGGAACAGCTTAGCGACCCAGAACAATGACAGCTTTAGGAAGAGGCATCCAAAATACATTACAAAGAATATACACTTGCTGTCAGTGGCATGCATGCAAACACATACACACAGTCAAGGGAATCCTGCACAGATACTATTCAATATTTTTACCTTCAGCTCTTGCCGGTTCAAACACCATCCCCTGTTAATTGAATTTTGGCTTACTTCCAATGTTTGAGAGCCTGTACCGGTGAAATAATGACCTGAAATAAATAGTATCTCTTGGTAGAGGTATCTTTTTATGTAAAATTCTTAAAAGGAACAGAGAGGAGTGAGATGCTTCTATGTTTGGAAATTACAGGAAAGACGGACAAATGGGCCAACAAAAGGATTTCGAAGGCCTTCACCCATGGAAGTGCTCTAAACGTCAGAAAATGGTAGTTCCTGGAGACTTCTAGGTTTGAATGGATTTTTCTGTGGAAGGACTGATTTAACGTTTGATGGCTACTCGGCTGCTAATCCTTGAGACTAGGTTGTTGTAAGCGTCTGTGCCTTGGAGACTGGATGACTAGAGTTACCTTTGTTGTGGACATCCCATTAAGTGGCAGAAACGGGAAGAAATGGTGGTGAGTGGGTTGAGCCTCTCTCTGTCGTTATCCTGTTCCCTCAGGACAACAGTTAATAAGCACCCATCATGCAGGTGCTGAGAAGGGTGGGTTTCTTCTCCTGAGTGGCACTTGAAGTACATGATGCAATACAGCCTGCTGAGAGGAAACAGGCGGGTGTTTGCATCCCTCTGGAAGGGGCAAGTATGAGCAGCCCATGGAGACTTTGTCTTCAGGAGAGACTGTTTCCCTCCTGTTTGATGGGTGTGAATCAGCAGTTACCTTCTAGGTGAAATGATGGAGCCTGTCAGATCAGTATGACAGCATTTGGGGATGGATTTCCAAGCTCGAGAGATCACCTCAAGGGTTGTCTAAAATTCCCAGTTAAGACATAACTTCATTTATTCATTCAACTATTCTGATTTTGGGGGTGGGGTTAAAAGACATTTTTTCTGGGTGCTGGGGATTTTTTGGTACATTTCAGCCTCTACTCTCTGGATCTATTGTTCTTGTAGGAAAAGATAGGCAGGTAAATATGAGAACCAAGAGTTGAGATTAGTCCAGGACTTTGTAAACACTAAACTGCAAGCCTAACAAGGTAGTGTGGAGATGAGTGGATGGGGTCTTTGGGCTGGTTTTTCTAGGCGGCTCACAGCAGGCCTGTCTGTATAGGTAACGGTCAACCGAACCGTGACAGACTGAAGCGGTGCTGATGCGCAGGAACCCAGGAGCCCACACTCTGGGTAGTAGGAAGGTGTATATGAGGAGAGTTGAGTCTACCTGAGGAGTGTAATGAGTGGAAGAGAGAGGAGTGGGTGGGGGAGAGGCAGGTCAGCAAGGCGTAGGAAAGAAGCAGGGGCGTGGCGGCGGCTTATCCGCAGAAGACTTGTGTGTGTGTGTGTGTGTGTGTGTGTGTGTGTGTGTAGGGGGAGTTTGAACGCATGGTTCATGCATCTTGTAGAGAAGCAGATGAGCCCTTGCTTGGGGAAAACTGAGGCGCCAGGTGAAGAAAGTAAATCCTGAACCAAATTCTCAGGCTCGGGTTCTGCTCATCAGTGGGAGTGGGGCTGGGGAACAGCTACAGAACAAACAAGAGTGTGGTGTCCACTTGTCCACACTGTTCTTCTCTTGGTGTTTTCTAGATTAAGAGAAGAAGGAGGTGGCAGGTCTGTGAGGGCAATGGATGTTCCTTCCGCTCCGCTCACACGTGTTCTGTCAGGCCTACCCCATGAGATGAAATTGCTGCTCAGCTTAGACTGTTAGGTTTATTCTGTGTTGCAATCGTATAAATTTATCCTCAAAAGCCCTGAAACAGACATGATGCTTGTAGTCCAAGCTTCGTGAGAAACAGGAGCAGGGACGACCACCCACCCTGTCTCTTGGGTTTTTCCACTGAAGCGTGGTTTGCATTTATCACACTCCTGCCTCCCCAGAATTGTGGTCACTGATGGCTTTTCCACGGAATCCAGGGTTAGTTCATTCATTCATTAACCTACCCACCCGTCACGCATTAGACAAGTGTACGAGGGCAGGTCACAAGTCAGGAAGGGGTTCAGATGTCGTTGACGCTCCCACACTCGCTACATTTACATTTTAGATACTGGTGAAGCCAGTAGCCGTGTGGAGGCGGGAAACACAGGATCCTAGCATTCTGTAAAGAGGATTGCTGCGAGTCCAGACTCTGAGTTCCTGCTCAGAGACATGTCTCAGGACACCGTCTAGGTTCTCCAAACCCTTCCCTTCACTATGGTATCAGTGTTGAGCCATGTCTCGCGCTTCTGACCCCGCTCTCCGCATGCGGGCTGCACTTCCAGTCTGTCTGTCCTACTTCAAGGGCTGTGCCTACTTTAGACACTCTGTCCATTCTCCCAGGAGATGAGTACACTGAGTCCAGAGAGGTTAAGGTTGCTCCGTCATGCGGCCATCTTAAATATTTCACGAAATCCATTCCACGGGCACACAATTACACAAAATGACAACAGTCCGAGCAAGAAAAGCAGCTCAGAGCTTGCTTTCATGGTGCCCTTGGCTGCCATTTTCCGTAGCCTGGGGAGCACAACACTCTCCTTGTTCCCTGCATTGTCTGTAACACTGCACCAGAGGTTCCTGGAAGCTGTATTTTCAAAGTGTCTTCTGTGATCATCAGCCGCGAGATTGCATCTGCCACTGAAAGCCCCAGTGGGCTTTGAACCTGTTGTTCTTGGGAAATTCAAGCTGTGAGAGGGAGAATGCTGTGCATGTGTGTGATGGTGTGTATGTGTGATGGGGTGTGTTTGTGTGTGTGTGCGTGTGCGCACACACGCTATAGAAGAGCATGTTTAATTAACCCAGTGGAGAAGGGCTTAACAGTGGCCTAGGAGGAAGTCGGTGAAATGAGTATACGAAAAAAAAAGGAAAGAAAAAAAGGAAGAGAAAAATCCCAGTAGCCTGAGTCAGGCTGTGGAGTGTTCTGGGAAAGGAAGGGGGATGATGTCATGTTCCCATCCTGGTTGCTGAGAGTGAAGGGGCCCAGGGAGTTTGTAGAGGGTGTGTGCATGCGCACACAAGGTTAAGGGGAACGGGTGGGGTGCGGATGAGCGAGCTGTAAAGCAGGATTAATAACCCCTTGTCAGACCTTTCTCCCTTACTGTGTTTTTCGGTAATTTTCGTTTGAATGAGAGCTCTCTAGCCAATTAATGTTTATTTGTTTCTTTTGGCAAGGCACGGTGGGGGAAGGGATTGAGATTGGTGAGTTTAAATTTTTTGTTTTGTTTTTGCATTTTGGAGGAAGTGAGTAGCATGAGCTTGGATTTTCAATGATGTCCCCCTCCCGACTCTGAAGAGGCAGGAGGCAAGACATGGCCAGCTGGTGCCTTGAACTGGCACAGGTGCAGAGCTGTGGGGGTGGGGAGCCAGGAATAATTACAGGTTTCTGAAGCATCAGGCCCTGCCTGACACAAGCGCTCGTCAAGAAAACTGCTCTTTATGGGAACTGAATGGTGAAGCTGAGCGCCAGGCAGGCTCACCGTTGTTCTTGGGACACCATCAGTGGGAAAGAGTCCTTCTCCTCAGCCTGTGGGCTCTGAGATGCCATCCTTCCCAAACAGGAGCTGCTTAGCACTGTCACCAGCCATAACAGACTTTTCCTTCGGGGATCTTGTTTAATCTTCAGATCTTGTCCATTGCTCTTGACAGCAGTATATGGAGTCATTTTCCTTGACTCTTCTTAAGGCACAGGTTTTATTTTGTCCATGCAGATGGAATAATGACCACATCTCGGACATCTACTGAAACTTAGCTTTGGGCTACTAAGTAGCAAACAGTACTTTCACCTGCTTGACCCTACATGGTGGCTTGGTTGGAAGAGACGGATAGAGGAAACTAAGTGTCTTCTCTGTCTATCTATTCCGGAGCCTTAGCATCTAAATCACTCCAGAGCTGGGATTTCGTTTTGTTCCGTGGGTAAGGGACAGTGAGCAACCTTTCTGAGGGCTAGCTGCAGACCCATGTACTTCAATTGTTTTTTAAAACCGTTTCCAAGTGTTCTGAGGATGAGTGAAAACAAGCAGAACCAAGTTTAGAGGTTCTGTTGTGCTTGGTCCATCTCATTCCTAGTTGATGCAGGGAAAGGCATTCCAAGTTGGAGAAGGTAAAATCCAAGTCTTCCTCCTAGACCCCGAAGCTCAGCTTTGCGTGCAGTGCCTGATGGTAGTATTTTATTTGGACTTGAGTTGTTTTGGATGATTTGCTTTCTGCATCACAACTAAAGATCCCCTGGAAGATGAAAGGGGTATTTGAGGATGCTGCACATCATGTACCCAGGAAAAGTAATTTCAAACATACCATCCTCTTCCCAAGCTTTTATGTTCCTCTCCTTCCTTCCTGGCTTCCCCAGGGAGACATATACAAACAAATATTTTCTTTATCTGTTGGAAATCATTTGGGAGAGGAGAAGCCCTTGAAGAGGTTTTGATACAAATTTCCTAACTTTCATATTTGTTTGGAATTAAATTAATTTTCACAACATTGTCTCAGAATTTAGAAATTACTAAAGGGAGATGCTTTAATTTGGTTTCAGCTCCAGCAACCAGTTGATGTGAGAAAGAGCCAGGAGGAATGTGATCTTGCATCCCCTATAGTTCCCTGGTTGTTTTGTGGAGCTCAGCAGTTCTGACAGCAGTGTGCAATGGTGTTGTACCTATGTAGTGTGCTATTGATGTGTTGGTTTCTTTTTAAACTACTAGCTAAAACATGCAGTAAGAGATTGTTACTTATACTGTATTCTTGCTTACTTGAATTTTCTAGACAGAATTCTTCCCTTTCCAGCTTTTTACCCTAATGTGCTGATAATAAAAATCAAGAAGGTGAAAATTGTCTTGGGGGAGTGACTGTCTAAGCTGTAGGAGGTGGGTTAGTGACAGTGACACCGGTTCGTATGCACATTCTGTCTAAAGTATTCTCAGTGTGACTATGCCCTTCCTCAGTCAACTCTAAAATATTGAGGCAGTGAACTTTTCAAGTGCTTAAGGACGTTGAAATTCTCCCACAGGCTTACTGGGTTAGTTAGTGGTGGCTATTCTCATCTAGCCGCAGAGAAAAATGGTACCAAATCTCTGTGGTTCCTTTTCCTTCTTTCAATTCTGACCTAATTTTAAAAGAGTAGAATTATGTCAGCAACTTTGATCCTGTCATTCTTGGAAGAGAACAAAGCCATGAACTTCCCACCCATATCAATCTTGGTAAATCTTTCTGTTTATTTCAGGAGTTGGATGAGTCCTTCTTTTCTGCTGGAAAGTTTAAGCATAAGCACATCCTCAGAGTCCCTGGGAGGAAGGTTTTAGAAGTGTCCACAGAGAATGACCTGATGTCCACACCCATCAGTAGCTTGTCTGGTACCATGCTGAATTTCCATTCTGGGATGTGTCTGAAGATTTCAGAGCACACATACACAAAGTGAGCTTTAGGCCCCTCCCTGGAGAAAGCAAGAGGTTACTTCCCTGCTTTCTCCCTGTGAAGCTCTTTAGGGGCTGTGGCACCGTGGTTAATAGCACGTGGCAAAACCGCATATAATAATTGGCAGAAAGAGGTTCCCATGGGCAGCCAAGTGCAGTTCACCTGTGTGTAATTACCTGGGTGAACATTCTTGCTTGGAACAAATACTCACCCCTTCCTTGCCAGGAGCGTCATCATTGCTACTCATTACCTTGGTCAATAGCATCATCAGGTCAAAGGCTGATCTGAGAGGAAGCCCGACTTCGTATGTATAAAAAGTGCAAGTCTATATTTCCATTTTTTTTGCATCTGTGTGTTTTGCCTAAAACTGTCTTATCTCTGTGTAGGATCAACTCTTGACCCTTCTAGGTCAGACAAATGAGATGATGATGACAGAGAACAACTGTCAAAAAGACCACAAATGACCATTGATTGATTAGCAAATTACGTATTGATTACTGGCCTATTATTTCTTTGACTTTGCATTATTCCAGAAAAAAATCATTAGCAAAATGCAATTCATTTTCCTCTTTTTTTTTTTATTTAACTTAATAACTTGAATAAACATGGCTCCAGAGTTCGGAATACCTGTTCTGCCATGGTTGTTAAATAGTAACAAAAGTGTTTCATCTATGGCATTGTCTCATGTTCAAATTGAGATCAAGTGTAAAAATGAGAACATTTTATGAGCTAAAAGGTTCGAAAGGGGGCGATCCCGGGGAGCCTAGGCTAGAGCCTGCTCTTAATCGTAAGCATCCAGACGTCCTGCCACTCTGTCCACACTTAGATTTGTTTTTGCAGAGATGTTTCATTGCCCAGACTTGGGAAGGAGAGTCTTTCAACATTTGGCAATCAGCACATTTCCTCAGCACCCTGTTTTGTAGACCAGGCTTCCTGTGGGACATGGGCTCCATGCTGAGATTTGAATGAAGGATTAGTGGGAGGAAGGGTGAAAAGGTGCATCAAGCCTGTGAACTTGAGGGAACCCAACAGGGAAAATGACTGAGAAAACCCTTCAGGGAGGTGTGGCGGGGAGGTGGTAATGGGTTGGTAGTTTGGTATAATTTGTAATGAAGTGGGCAGAGTGGAACAAAAGCCGTTTGGTGACTTTGACATCATATACCCAGGTGCTTTACATTTTTCTTGAACCCATGACAGTAACTGTTTACTGCCACTGAGGAGATTTTTAATAGGCTCGTGTGCTGCAGGACTGGAATTTTCCTGTTCTCCTTCAACTTTGGTTTCTGGAACTTGTCATAGAAGAAGAGGCTATGGCCGTAACCGGTTTGAAATCTTTTTGAAATCATTTTCTATTGTTTATTTGCATGGCATGAGACAGAGACAAAGTAGGGATGTTCCAGTCAAGGAGCCCATGTAGAGATCGGCTCCCTCATTCTACATGTGGTTCTGGGCCTCTGACTCGGAAGTCGGATCATCAGGAATGGCAGCACCTGCTCACACAGAGCCCTTTCCCCAGCCCATTCTCCTTCTTCCTGTTTCTAAAGCCAGGTCTTGGATTGTTACTCTTAACAAGCTTGTTTCAGTAGCCAAGGGGCTGTGAAAGCATGAAGTGAGTCATGAAGGAGCTTTTAGGTGATGGCTTCAGAGGCAGCTCCAGGGATCGTTCTTCAGAGATGGGGCAGAGAAGCCTTTCAGAATTGGATGTCACAGCTTCCCCAGACCTCATCTGTGACTCGTAAGTTTATAAGGAAATCACTAGCACTTGGGAACAGGCTGTCCCTTTGCTGAAATATTGTTCAGGATTCAGGCTGATGCAATGGATCGAGCCTTAAGTTGTGTTGTTAGATCAGGCCGCAAGAAGCCTCTGTCACCAAGGTGAGGTAGCAAACGGGCATAATTCGTGCCACTAAACTTGACGTCTGCTGACCCAGACTTGGAGTTTGGTGGCTGAGTTGTCATTGGAATAGAGAAAAACGTATGAACACTATTCAGATTCATAGCCTAGAGAGATCAGCTTGCTGATGTTTGCTCAATTTCATTGTCTTCCTTTTCTTCAGAGTAGCTAACTACGGTATGATTATCACCACCAGGAAATTATCATTGGGAAAAATACCATTAGCTAGTTTATGTATTTTATTTGAATTGCATTATTTTCCCAAGATTTTATTTGTCTAAGATCCATTATACTTAAAGTATCATATCATTTTGTCTCTTCTGGTCTGTGACAGCTTCTCAAACTTGCGTTACAGTTTATGACCATGACATTTGTAACTGGCCAGCTGTTTTGTGTAATGGATTCTATTTGGGTTTGTCTCATATTTTCTCACAATTAGATTGGGCTTATGTATCTTTGGTAGGAATACCACAGAATCTTGTAGTACCCCACTGAGCATATCATATAGGGGTTACCAATATGACTTGTCACGAGTATGTTAACTATAAACATTCAGGTGGTATCTGCTTGCTTTCTCCACTGGGAAGTTATCATTTTTGTCTCTGGATTTAACATCTCGTTGGGAGATGCTTTAGGAGGACAATACCTTGCTGTTTATGTTTTCCCCTCTTGTCTTGAGCCTCCATTGATTAGTCTTGTATCGTTATTGCTTTGTTGTTTGCCTCATGCTGGGTTCTTAATTACTGTCAACATGTCTCTCAACCATATACTTGTCATCTCATATAAGGAAAAAACGATTTTCCCCTTCATTTATTTATTTAATAATCCGTTTATAGTAGTATGAGGTTTTGATTTATTTGGGTTGTAATCTATTACCATTATAAAATTTCCCCTCACTGTCTATATATGGCCACTGAAGACTTCTGTAAGTTAGAAGCATGATGTCTTTACCTCACCCTTCTTCCCTTTCATTTCCTTGTCTTCTGCGGTCACAGGATCTTCCAGGCTTAGCTAGTTTTAGTTAGTTTTACCCCAGTCTATGAAACAAGTACTTTTCTAGTGAGCCCTGACTGTCTTTGCAGACTATATAAGTTGACAGAGTTTAGGAACGCAGAAACTAGCTGTGTGACCGTAATCCTTGCACAGGAGACAGAGAGCTACCCCAGGACATTCCGTAACCCATGACTCAGCTGATTTTTACCTGGACTGTTCCACGTCTCCTCTTTGGACAAAAGGGCAAGAAGCATTCTGCTTGTGCACCCAAGGCCATCTTTTAATGGTCATTTCTAAAACTGCCTGCCTCAGCAAGATGAGCCATACTCTTGACTGTAATGTAAACCTCAGTAAACTTAAAAGGCTTGATATCTACAGTCTGTTATTTGATCACAAAGAAATGAAACCAGGAAACACTAATAGATATCTAGAAAAATCTCCAAATATCTGGACCTTAGCATACCTTTTGCTTGCTCTCCGTGGTGATGGCTATCTCCGCTGACACAGCTGTGGAGTAATGAGGGTAACACGACCATCTACATGAAGGTGCGGGAGAGATAGGAGAAGCAAATAGATTTAGATGACAAATACATTCGCGTAGGGGAACTATACAATTATGTTCCTTTTTTTTGACTGTTTGTTTGTTTGGGTTTTTAAACTTCACTAGGTGTTGGGTGGGAGAGTTATTTTTGAAAAGTGGAAGAGACAGAATGAATGACCAAAGCAAGAGTAGTTGGGTACCCAGCACTGTCCCTGGTGGGGGAGGAGGAACTAAATAGTTTTAAGATTAAGGTTTTGTAACACAGGAGTGAATCGGTTAAAGCGGTGACTGAGGGCATCAGCAGTGGAAAGAAGGTAATAATCTATAGCAATTAGGTGGAGAAAGAGAGGGGAAAATATTTAGGCATAAAATTCAAAAAGGGGTCCAGCAAGGTAATACAAATTCTAGATCTGAGAAGGTGGCGGTATTGGGTTATTTGTTTCTAGTATAAAGTACCTGGAAGAACTGAGTCATTCAGTTGTGTAGTTGGCAAGTAAAATGTCAGAACTTAGTAAACCTTCCATGATGAGCCCCTCCACATTAGAAAGGAGAATTCCTTCCTCACTCACCTCTCAGCACCTTAGAAACACTTGCAGTCACCTCACTTTGTGAATTCACACCACTCTTAGAGCACCACTGTTTACGCTGCCCCTACCTCACATGTATGACCGTATCTTGTATCATATGAGTCCCTGAGCCCGACTTCAAGTATGAGAGTTGTTTGTATGAATACTTGTAATGTGAATGTTGAATGAGTACGGAAACGATTCATTAGTTGATGGTGTTAGACACCAGCTGGGAATCCCAAAGCTGATTTTTAGTTATGAATCTGGCTCATTCAGAAATACAAAGATTTACCTGGTCTGACCAAACACCAGTTGGCTTAAATGTTGCCAAAATAAAATCCTAACAGACACAATGTGTCTATGTATGCCATCAGAATATGTTCTGAACAGGATAAATCCCTCCAGCCAGAACGCTGGTTGAACAGAAGCACCGTGGAGGCAGTAAACTTGGAAGGAGTCACATTTGGAATTGCCGTTAGCATTAGAAGGAAGAGTGGAGGTGGGGGAGTGTGCAAGTCAGCAAGATCATTCATGGAAGAGTCTGTAATGTTGAAACTGAGGAGAGCTTTGGAAGACGAACTTATTTTTGCCATGAAAGGGCTCCTACCATCTTTCAAGGACTTAGGAGCACCTTGGTCAAAGATTTGCAAAAGCTAGGTTGTTTTTTTTTTTTGTTCCTCTCTATTACATGAAAGTTTTATGATTTATAATCTTCTATCTTTCATAGATCTTTCACTCACTGCCTAAGCCAAGCTGTCCAGGGACTCAGAGATTTGTCTGCCTCTGACTCCTGAGTACTGGGATTAAAATTATGCACCTCCAAACCTGGTACCTTTTATAGGCCCTAACTGTTGTCTTTGAACTTATTTTTGCTGGACAGATAGAGGTACCAAGCAGTAGTAATGAGATTCATGCGTCTTCCTACACAGTGGAGAGTAATTGCATTTGTTATAATGTACTAAGGACGATAGAGGTTTTGTCTTATTTTATGATATTGTCAAGATTTTATAATAGGCGTTCTGTAGAATGATATCCATTCCCTGTGGTCATAGAATCCAGACTCAAGTCAGGGCTGGCTCTGGCTGACAGCTCCAGGAGTTGCCTCTTTGATTAAATATGTGTAGAACACAACTTGTAAAGTTGACTTAGCTTTGTAACTTGTTCGTGTCTGTCTTGAACATTGGATTGGGAGCAAACAATCTTTGCTTCTGTTTGCAACTCTCGCTTCCACTGCAAATCCTAGTGGCTGCTGAATTGATAGAAACAAAAGGGACTGTGTTGGTGTTAAGGTTCTGTGGATTTCACAGGTGTGAGGCAGTCCTTCTGGGGCTCCAGTCTTCTGTCTCCTACAGTAGTTGAAGTCATCCATGTGGCCTTGCTGCACTCTGCAGAAGGACTCAAAGAGTAAATACCAAGGCATCAGACTCATAGGCAAGAGCATTTTCAGACACTGGCCATGAAAGCCTTCACTGCGGTTCCTGTTTGCCTCCAGGTGTCCTTTGCCTCTGATGGTTACCTCTCTAATTCCTTCCCCCACAGACATGCCTTGAGTTGGAACGCTACCTCCAGACAGAACCCCGACGGATCTCGGAGACTTTTGGTGAGGATTTGGACTGCTTCCTCCGTGCCTCTCCTCCCCCGTGCATTGAGGAAAGCTTCCGGCGCTTAGACCCCTTGCTGCTCCCAGTAGAAGCCACCATCTGCGAGAAGAGCTCTGCGGTGGACATTCTGCTCTCTCGGGACAAGCTGCTCTCTGAGACCTGCCTCAGTCTCCAGCCAACCAGCTCTTCCCTAGACAGCTACACAGCCGTCAACCAGGCCCAGCTCAACGCAGTGACCTCATTAACGCCCCCCTCATCCCCTGAGCTCAGCCGCCATCTGGTCAAAACCTCACAGACTCTCTCAGCTGTGGATGGCACCGTGACGTTGAAACTGGTGGCCAAGAAGGCTTCCCTCGGCTCAGTGAAGGTGGGAGGGGTGGCGGCGGCCGCAGCNAGCTGGCGCAGTTAAGGGTGGACAGAGCGACACTGAACAAGGAGGGGTAGGGGCTGACACATGCCCTGAAAACAAGAAGAGGGTCCACCGCTGTCAGTTTAATGGATGCCGGAAAGTTTATACAAAAAGCTCCCACTTAAAGGCCCACCAGAGGACTCACACAGGTAGTGGTACAAGTTGGCCGCAGGTC
Organism: Bramus lutescens; assembly: GCA_001685075.1. Classification (NCBI taxonomy): domain Eukaryota; kingdom Metazoa; phylum Chordata; class Mammalia; order Rodentia; family Cricetidae; genus Bramus; species Bramus lutescens. Next base: position 130,843 of record LOEQ01002935.1, on the reverse strand, counting down.
ATTTCTTCCTCTTTTACACATTCCCCTTGTGGTGAGATGGGCTTCTCTTATAAGAGGTTACCTTCCTGCTCACTAGGGGGGCACAAAGAGGCAGGAGAGCTGGCTAGGGAAGTGAAATGCCTCACTTCTGACTCTAGGGTCTTAAGTTCTTCCAGCACAGGACATGGGATTTTCACTGCCTGGCTGAGGGGGCTGGTTTCAGAGGCAAGGCTTAACTCAGCAGAGAACCAAGGGCTGAAGGAAGGGAACTCTGGTGTGACCCACAGACACATGTGACATTCCCAGTACCCCACACCAGCATCTCTGAGTATGGTTCTGAGTATGATCCACACGGAAGCTGAAGAGGTTCATTTCAGAACATTCATGGCTGTACCTGGTAGCCAGGATGGCCCTAGTCACCCTCCCCCCAGCATCCTTGATTTTTTATCAAAGTCATCAGCAGCAGGAGGGTTTCAGAGTTCATTAGATGTGATCATCCTGTAATTAATTGGCATCTCCTCTTTTGCATTGTTCTCTGGCGCGTGCTTTACGGAGAGGTGGCAGAATTGCTTTTTAATGAGCTTGTTACCGAGAAGAAGTTGCTGAAGTGATTACATGCCTGTGTGTGCGGGAAGGGTGGCGGGGAGGGGACAGGATATTTCACTCAGGATTTCTGTGCTGCTCTTGGGGGCAATGGGATCATTTGGAAGTGGGTGGTTCACACAGGAAAGAGAGGGGTCGCCATTTTCCCTGAGACTGTCTGTGTTTTTGGTGTGGAGACTGAAGCTTGGGGTCACACCTCTTCTTGGGTGGCTAAAGTGCCATGAGGAGAAATTCCTGGAGCTGGTGGTTTGTGAGTGGGTCGCTTAGGGAGCATCCCCAAAGGTGTAAGAGAGTAAGAACTTTCTCAGAGGAAAGTAGGGGATAGCCTGTGAGGTAAGAGAAGAGCCTAGGGCCAGTGCTGGCCTTCAATCCCAGCACTCAGGAGGCAGAAAAAAAAGTGGATCTCTACGAGTTCTAGGCTAGTCTGCTCTATATAAGTGAGAACCAGCCTAGTCAGGGCTTCATAGTAAGACTCTTTCTAAAAACACAACCAAGCAACCCAGCAACAATATGGCTGTGAGGGTCTCTCTCAGCTCTGAGGTTTGGGTTCCATGATGTCTTTGTATGAACATGAACAGTGTTCCTGAAGGAAAATGCATCCTGTGTGAAGAGAAGCCACTGGTTTGAACCTCAGTGTTGTCCTCATGCAATGAAGAGGCATACATAGCATTGCTTCCTGGGTCCTGACTTAGGCAAACACCCACAGGACTGAGCAGAAACTTGCTAGGTTTCCAGCTTCAGATTCTATCAGAATCCGAGTTCAACTTCTCCAGCTGCAAACACTAAAGTCAGTGCTTCTTTCTGTTGTCAGTCCTTTCCCCTCCCCTCCCCTCTTTTTTTTCTTTTTCTTTTCTTTTCTTTTTTTAAGACAGGGTTTCTCTGTGTAACCGCCCTAGCTGCCCTGGAACTGGCTCTTGTAGATCTGGCTGGCCTTGAACTCACAGAGAAATCTGCCTGCTTCTGCCTCCTGGAGTGCTGGGATTAAAGGCGTGTGTCACTACCACTCAGCCCTTTCCCTCTCTTGATACCATTTGAAATCATTTCAATTTTTATTTCTTTCTTTGTTGAGTCAGGGAAGAAAGTAATGACAAGACATTACAATATCCTCAGGCTATAGAGCAAAACTCACTCCTATTCCCCAAGGAAACCAAAGAAAGCAAAATGAAGTGATAATGTTGCGATATGCTGAGTTGTGAAATACATTATTATGGATAGCTACCCTCTTGAACGTTTGGCATTAACCAAGTTACCTCTTGGCTAGAAGCTGGGTAGCTCTAAGGAACAGAGAATTAGGGAGTAGTGGGGAGAGTCTAGAGTGTTATGAAGAAGGATATGTACGCCCACATTATAGTTTCTAAGACTGAATGAGCTGTTTGCTTGGCAGACAATCATAGCTCATTAACAATAGTAGTGGAGTTTTGTTATTATTACTGTTGCGATGATTTGGGTTCTTACTCTTGGTCTTGACATTGAGTAATGATAAATGAGTGAAACAGCTTTATGTAAACTAGACATGGGTTAGTTAGGTAGAGCTAAAGAAAGGTTGAGTGTCCTTAACCACAATGTTCCAAACTCCCAGACTCTCTTTTGGTGTGTATGTATATGTGTTTGTGGGGGTTGTGGGTATGTGCACGCACATGCCTGTGGAGGCCAGAAGTCAGTGTTCAGTGCCTTCCTCAATCCCTATTCCCTCTTAGTTTTTGAGAAAGGGAGACTTAATGAACATGGAGCTCATTGATTGGCTAGACTGACTGGCCAGTGAACACTCAGGGTCCTCCTGTCTCCACTTCTCCAGCTCTGGGATTATAGATAACACTTGGTATCTATCTATCTATCTATCTATCTATCT
>LOEQ01002935.1:89037-126452 GCA_001685075.1 Bramus lutescens | reverse complement strand
TCTTCTTCTTCTTCTTCTTCTTCTTCTTCTCCTCTTCCTCCTCCTCCTTCTTCTCTTTCCTCTCCTCCTTCATCTTCATCACAGATGTTCAGTTGGTGAGTTGGGTCCAAACACTGTTTTCTAAAGGAGAAGTTAGGGATTGGAGATCCAGTGTGGAGGAGTAAGAAGGTGAGACAGGAAACCCGACGACGGGAACATTGAGGAAAAGGATCTGAGTGAAGGGAGGTGTGTGCACATGTTGACATGTTCTCCATTCACATTTTCAGCAGCCGTGCCATTGCACACATCGGCCCCGCCCCCTTCTCATCTGTGTAATGTCTTTCTCATTCATTGACTTGCTTTGACCATAGTTTTCTTATCCATCTGCCTTCATGTAGTCGATTTATCCTTACATGTTGTTACCAGAGGAACCTTCTCTTCCAGTGTTTAAGAAAATCTCCCTTCTGCTCATTTTCATCAGCACACAGTTTCTTATGGTGTGACCATCTTTCTGCACAGAGACAAAGTTGATTTTCTTGATCTCTGCTCAGAAGAAGGACAACTGAGGTCAGGTGGTGCAGCTGAGTACACAGGAGGCCTTTCTTGTTCAGTGACCCATAGAGAAGCATGCCCACACTCAAGATAGTAGGAATGAGCTGTGTAGACAAAGGCAGGACAGAGGCCAGTCTGGGCTTCTGGGTCACCCCAGAGCAAGAAGGAGCCTGCTCTCCTGGGTGCTTCTTGGAGAATCCTTTCTACATGGTGGGGTGTTGACGGCCATGTGCAGGAGGACGTAGGTTTTACATGCAGCAGTGTAGCAGGATGCTTTCCAGTTAAAGGAACACAAGTGTGAAGTTTGCTTTAGCCTTTAAATCTGCTTTGGGGAAGTTTCTGTTGGAATCAAGAGGAGATATCATTTGTTTTCAAATGAGAAAGTGAATAAAAGTATTTCAAACAAAGGGACAAGTGTGGGTGTTTGGAAGGTAAACAGAAGTGAATATAAACCATGCACAGTGAAAGTTCTTTAAGGGTTGCTTGTAACTTGTTTATTTTACTTGTTCAACAGACACTTGAGAAGTGTGCTGCATGCCAGGCGTCGCTTACATCCCTTAGGAACTGACCCCGTAGTTCTCAGGTTAAACGGCACGAGTGCTGGCTTATACAGGAAAAAGTGACTCAGCGAGGTCAGATGGTTTTCACACCATCACACAGCATCACCCATCTCACAGATGATAGACTAGGATTTGAATCAAGAAACAGTGCTTCAGTCTGAGATTTTAACTTCCATGTTCAAACTAATGACAGATGGAAGTAAATTTTTTCATAATCTATTTTTTATTGTGTTGTTTTGTTTTTCAAGATAGGGTTTCTCTGTGTAACAGCTCTGGCTGTCCTGGAACTCACTCTGTAGACCAGGCTGGCCTTGAACTCACAGACATCCGCCTGCCTCTGCCTCCCAAGTACTGGGACTAAAGGGGTGTGCCACCACCTCCGAGCTCATAATCTATTATGAAATTAAAAACATAGTTTAAATATAGATAGCCACCAAAAACTTCTTTAAGTAAATAGTTACAAGTTAGGGGCACCTTAAATATTCTTCTCTTTAAACACCTGGGACTCAGAACAAGGAAGTGACAAAGCTAGCCACTATTGCTATGGTTATTACCACCTTCAGCCTTAGGATTAAGGAGAGAATTACTTGCAGATATTCCGATTCATGTGTTGGAGCGGCAGATATTAATCATTCTCCCAGTAAAACAAGAAGGGCAAGCAAAATCACACAGAGGGGAAACTGAGATCAGAGGTGAGACAGACTTAGCCCAGGCTGTTCAGTCCCCTCACTGCCAGGCTAGCAGTAAGACCCAGCTTTCCTTCCCACCCTGTGGGTTTTCATCTTTTGTAACAGGTTATCTTGCTTCCCTTATTTGTTCTTCAGCTTATCCCTCAAATGCCACTAAGTGCTGACATTGCTTACTGTCACTCTTGTTGTGACAAGACACCTGGTAGTATAGGGAGGGAAGACTATATTTCGGCTCATGGTTTCAGGGTGCAGTCCGGCACGTCTTCCAGACGGCAGCAGGCAGGGAAGAAGTGGAGAGAATGGATTTGGGTCCAGTCTGGCACTCCAGGTCAAGGAGTGGTGTTGCCCATAGTTTGGGTCTTTCCACCTGCTGAACATCTAGGAAATACCCTCTCAGAATACCACCCTAAGTCATTTCTAAATCCCGTGAAGTGATGTGGACAACCAAAATTAAGTGCCGTGTTGCTCACAGGTTGAGATCCACTGTGCCACCAAATGACCATCAGAGAGCAGGGAAGGGCATTCTGAGAAGTCTCACAGGAGAATGGGCTTTTTTATCAGAATGAGAACAAGGGCCTTTATCAGTAGGGGGAGGCAGCATGGAAGATTCCCCCGTTAAGAAGTCGCTTTTCCCGTTTTGGATGGGCGTTTAGTGATGCTGTTCGTGTTTCGAAATGACAGGAATGGGATAATACACTAATTTATATAAATAAAAGGCCTAATTCAAGGTCAGGCATATCAGCAGGATCAAATTAAATACCTCAGCATCAAACTGCAGGGGGCCTATTGGCCCACTTTCAACTTCCTCGGTGCCTTGGATACGGCTTCTTTGAATTTATGCAATAGCAACTGAAATGGGGACAATTTAAAGACATTAAAGGGGCCTTTAAGATGCTAAGGCACATGGCTGCTAATGCCGTTTATCCATGTGTTGGGGCAGAACCTCATTAGGCCTCTATTAGGGCATGGAAGGTAAAATAAGGGTCAATCATTCAGTTCCCGAGGTAGGGAGAGTTCACTAGTCTGGATTTAGCTTAGGAGCTTGAAAAGAAGATGTATGAAATGAGGTGGTAAAGATACAATTGATGGTAGAATTTTATGATTCAGAGAAATCTAGTCTTCACTACATGATAATCTAGTAATACGAATGCTCTAAACATTTATGAAGATAAATTTATCTAAACACATGTTGGGTAGAATGGTTTAAACAGCATATACACAATAAGCACATTAATTTTATCATTATGGTATAGTAATAAAATATAGGCTTTGTAGGACGCCTATTCCAGATGTCCTTTTAATGGATAATTGGTGTTCACACAGTAAATAAGTATGTTAAAATAAAAGAACCAAGAAGGAAGAAGCATGAAATTACTCAGGATTTTATTGCTCTGCTAGAAGCTCTTCCTGCCCCATCTCTGAGAGTGTGTGTCTAGTCTGCATGAGTGGCTTCTTGCTTCTTCCAGTCACCCTGGATGTCCACCCCTACCTTCGTTAGACCTTTCCCCAAACCTGTTCTTCTGTGGCTTCATGTCACGTGTCTATTTATACTTACACCTCGGTTTCACATCTGTGGGAAACCTGCAGTATCTGTCTGAGTCAGGTTTGTTTCATTCTGTTTGTTAAATTTGAATCTAGTGGTAGTTACAGGTGAAACCTTGACAATGCATCATTAAGAAACCAGCTTTTCACATACAGTAGTTCTGAGGAGCCAGTAGAATTGCTTGGGCACTCGTAGGGAGAAAGTCTGACCCTTCCCATCCAGGCAGTTCCTGATCTTCCCCTGATGGAGCATACCGAGGGCCTAAATCCCAATTCCTCCTTCTTCGTTCCCTACCCAGATACCTGATCCCCTTCTCCGGTTGCTTCTGTAGCCTTCCTTAAATTAGGATTCAGTAGCAGTGGGTAAGTTTGATTGGTGGCTTACATGTAGCTGAGGACGATGGGATGATTTCTTCTTTTCATTTAAAAATTCTCAATTATGTGAGAGTATAGAATTTTCAGGGTCTTTATACAAGTCGAGAGACACGATGGAGGTTTTAGAAATTACTCCATCCCTGCTTCTTCATCTGTGGTTCTCTGTCCTCCTAAGACTAGCTTCTCTCCAGCGTTATGTACAAATAATATATTGACATGACAGTCACCATACTTAATGTCAGTGGAGACATGACCATTAAAGTAATCAAAACTTAGCAGTGTTTTAGCATGTTTGGTATTTGGCCAGCCAAGAAGGCGTAATTCTCCATTCTTACACTGCTCCTGTGCTCAGATAACTGTTCTCAGCGGTGCTGTGACTTCTGGGGCTTATGCAACGGTGCTCAAATCCCCTGAATTATTTAGGAATACATATAGCAACAAGAATTTTACCATGATTTGTTCTGTATTTCGGTTGCCTTACCAGCACGGTTAAGGCTTTCCGAAGAAGCTGGCCAGGGATTGACCCAGAGCTGGGCCACATACGTCTTTAGAGAAAGGAAGATCAAGGAATATCCCACTGCCAGTTCCTTAGGAAGCTCAGATACAGCTTTGTCTGAGCAAGCCTCTTTGATAGGCCCTCTTCTCTTTTGCCCTTGTAGCCTTTTCTGTCCTCCAAAATTGTATCTGCCCTCAAGCACACTCTTGTTGGTGTTTTCAAAATAAAATGCTTTTATAATTTGGACCTTTTTATGTTTTAAACCATCTTTCAGTATCATAACATATACTCGGGTTTCTTTTGTTGTTTTGGCCTTCAGAATATAGCCTCATTTTATCACCATGATGAACACTAAATATACGAAAATCAGGAAGGTGGTGCATGCTGCTTCCAGGAAGTCCTGTTTCAAAAATTCCCAAGTATATTGAGACAAAGGAGTTTCACCCCATTTTACTGGATGAGCTAAAGATAACAAAAGCTGTCAGTCTTTTTGTTGCATCAGGAAGGTGGGTGCTCTCTTCCAACTTTCTTGCCTAGTTAGGTGTGCTGTGCTTAATGACATCTTCCTCTGGATCCCTGGCTTCCCTATCAGGGCAGTCTGAAGGAAGAGTATGAGATCTTCTATCTAAGCCATTGTCAACGGACGAAGATCCTAGGATTCTGTTGGGTGCCCTCAGAAGAGTAGAGCTGTCCAAGGTTGGCTAAGGAAAGGCTCACTCTCGAATATATTCCACTGAATAGCAACATCAAGTACAGCAGGAAATATATTGTAGAATAACCATAGGAAAGTCATATTTAAAAGTTTTCTGTCTTCATTTTGTGTGTTCATGGAGTTTGATGTCACCTTAGTGGGATTCACTGCTTGGTTAGGAACTGATTGATAACATGAAGATGGAAGCCTCCTGCAGTGGGATTCACAGCATCCTTCGGTTGCTTAGGAACTGATAACATGATTGCTGATATTGAATTCTCAATTGCTCATGAGCCTGTTGAAACTGGTATTGGTATTTTAGAAAGAGCGACAAAAGATACATCTCCCTTTTCTGATACAGGTAATAAGACGCTTTATGTTCCCAGTGTTCAGGGGAGCATCAGAAAATCAATATGAATAAATTCAAGTACCCAGAAGATCCCACCTGTTTGAAGATGCAGAGCATAGCAAATGATAGAATGTATTAGAAATACTTTTGCTTCTCTCACGTGCGAACACTTGCATGTAGAAGAGGTTTCATAGGTTCCTTAGACATTTAGGCAGAGGGAGTGTTGCGGCTTTTCCTATTCTTCGTTCTTTGTTGTTGTTGTTTAGTGTTTCAAGGCTTACAGCTAAACTGAATTTGAAACTAAATACTGTCATTACAGAAGATTTTTTTTCTGAGTTCTTCCAATTTCTCTGGGGACAAAATAATGGTTGCTTGAAGCAGAGGAGAAACAGTAATTAGGGCAAATAGTAATACTGTGCATGATTGAGAGAAATGTGGGGTGGGGGAGAGAATTCAACAGACAGACTTGTACAGCTTGTTACTAGGAAACCACATCAGCATTAAATACAGTGTGCTAATTGGCTATCCTGTTTCTGCCTGGGTACCAGCCTGGGCCTGCTACACAGCTGTTTCTGCTCCTTCTCGTTGCTAGGTAACTGCATCATTCCCCCTCCCCCTTTGTATTCTGGAGGGTAATTGGCTACTTCTGCTCCTGGTGTTGCTGCTGGGTACCAGTCTGGGCCTGCTGCTCTGCTGTTTTCCAGAGGGATTTAATGGGGGAGGGTAGGAAAGGAGAGAGGAAGATATGCTGGCAATTAATGGAGCATAAGTGCGAATTCTACACAATGTCTGGCACCTGCGTCCCTCGTCCTGCTTTCTCCACTAAACCCTTTAGCTCTGAAAAACACATTAGGCTCTTGAAGTCTTTCCTTTCTCTGCATGCCTTATGAGTATCCTTTAAAAGAAATACGACATTCAAAGACCAATCACATAAAATGATAGTTTGGGTCTTATAAAAAAAAAAAACCTGGCAGATCGTTACACACTGGCATCTGATAGAGGCACCAGCAGATTCTACACAAACGTTGAAATTACTGTCACTAACAAAGCAGCAGCTTATGTGTCTCCAGTGTAATACCACTTTCTCTCTTAAACGGGCAGAATTCTTTTGTAAGCCTCTCCTTGATACATGGTGCACAAAGTACAAACAAAGTGAACCAAAACACAATAGGATTTCTCCCAGTGGTTTTGTTCCCTACAAAGTGGTAGGGGAAGGCTTCTGGACCCTGCTGATTCGGCATTGTGGGTTTTGTTCCTCTGATGTGCACAGTGCATATCCTATGCTTAAGGACAGTACATTGTTGCGGCCGCAGGGAATTACAGTGCATGTTTTTGCACAACTTGATCACTTGTGGCAAATGACCAAATACAAAGCGAAATACTGAAGCCAATCCCGTGATTCTTAAAAGAGATTTGGGGAAAAAAAAGTAAAAAAGTGTCATTACAGTTGTCAACTCCTGTTCAGGTTGATGTTTCCAGTTTACATTATGGAAATTCTCCCTGGAAGAGAGGAGGATTCTTCAGATGTGAAGTCATGCTCCAAGGACATTTCCCTTTCAGTGGCTGGGAAAGTCTATGTAAACTGGAGCCCCTTGAAGAGGCAGCTCTCCCCTGGGAAGAAAACTTGGTGCATGCAGTGACTGTAAAAAGAAATAGTGAGCAAACTTGACACCCATGGCTCCTGCCGGCTTCCCATCCTAAAGAGATCACCATACCCTTTTGGAAGTGCGACACAGGCAGGCCCTTCCACTGTACGTTCAGATCAGGCTCCGCAAAATCAGGTCTGTTTAACAGGGCTTTAAAAACAGTGGATGGACTCGCATCGTGCTAAGTGGATGGAGAGACTGTGGATTGTCCCATAGTAGCGAACCAGCTGGCCATTAGTTGCATTTGGTGAGCAAGAGACAAATCTCACCTTTAGAGGGTACCACCAAGCCTGTGCGGTTGTATTTCCATTGTCTGCACTCAGAGGATCAGTTCTTAGTCACTCCTAAGTGTTGTACATTGAAATGCAGCCATTTGCTCTTGTGGCACCACCAGAAGTCGGAACATTCATCGTTTGTCAAGTTGTATATTTCAACGAGGAGCATGTTGTTAATTGGAAGGTTTAATCATTGTTGGTAGCAAATTGCCAGAATAACATTTTTTAGGTGTGTATTGATTGTCCCTAGCTGACTTAAGCAGTATGTGAATTAAAAAGTCCCAAGGAGTCCTGAGGATTTGTTGTGCCTGGCCCTATTTGTCTTTGTCCATTACTTGGTTATGATAATGTGGCCTCACTGTATTTCTGACCAGGGGAGCTCAGAGGGGGAGTCTTTGAAGTCTTGGGTGATTGGTGGTTAGTTCCAGTGACAGGTGGCCATCAGTGCATACTTCTGGGTTCCCTTTGTACTCTCCAAGAGAAAAGATTTATTGTCTTTGGGCATCTCCATTTCTGAAAATGCGTGTATCCAATCAAGTATACTTCGGGGTCTGAAGGAAGGAGGAATATCACCTAGCGCTTCAACTTTGCTATTCTCTGCAGTCCTAAAGACAGGCTTGCTAATTCTCATGCTTCACCTAGCTAATGCCTGTTACATCAAGAAGGGAGTTGGGACCTCTGGACAGAGGCGTCTGATCACTGTTTCCCAGCCAGGATCAGTGCTAGCCNGCAGCATGGGGCAGGGGCAGACCTCTGCTTGGGAGTAGAATCAGCTCTTCTTCCTCTTCAGCTTTTGAGCTGGACACTGTGTGTTTACTCTTTTACATGGCCACCTTCTCACTAGGGCAGTGACCTGCTCAGACACACATCCCTCAATCTTAAGCCCTGAGGCTAACGAGGGTTAGCAGGAATATGAAAGTCAGCAGTTTGAGGGGAAACTGAGGACTCTGCCTGGCTGAACAAACAGACCTTTGGGTGCAAACAGACCTTTGAGTCCAGCTGTTTCCCGCAAATGTGAGATCATCAGTTGCTAAATATGGTGGTTCCCAGCTGAGAGTGGGGGAGAGTTGGCCCTCGGGGGACATCTGGCAAGGTCTGAGGATACATTTCATCTCCCATCTTGGTGGGGGTGGGGACTGGTAAAGCATATGGTGAATGAAGGCTGAGAGTCTGCTAAATTTCCCGTGATGCACAGAGCAGCCTCACAGCTGAGGTGGAGAGATAGTTGCCTGTTACAGCCTCATCATCTGCTCCCTGAGTCGCAATACACAACTTGAAAAATATTTCCTATTCACTTAAGATCATCGTCCAGGCCTTCCCTTCTGTTTAATGGTCTTTGACAACATGTACCAAATAGATGCATTTAATACATTATTATTTCTGTTGTGATTTATAACCTATGCTGTTTCTCCCTTAGGAAGTGAAGGAAATCACCCTACCTACTAGATGCTTTCCTTTCTAGATTAACATTCATGAACATCATCCATACGGCTTTTGCTGATGGCTCCTGACCTATAATAATTTGAGATTTTTCTGAGGCAAAAATTTGAATTACACAAACTTCCAGGTTGCTGGAAGTTGGCCTAGCTGGCCAGCTCTGCATTACCATGTGGTATTGTCTTTCTATACCTGTCTGATCATGTAGTGTGTCCACATGGATTTATGATACCCATTTGTCTGCTATCAAAAAGATGAACTCTTACAATACAGAAATAAGAGAGATGTATTTCCAGCCCAAAATGTTACTTTTTTCGAGGAAACTTTGCATTGTATTTGATTGATGCTTTATTTTGTTTTCTGTCACTCACTGTGGAGGTCTGCAATAGCACCGTAAGGAATAGCCTGCAAGTGTTTGGAGTTTGTAGAGAGACTCATCCCATTTCAGGTAAAGACTTAAGTGGTGTAGCCTAATGCACAAGTATTTTATATGTGCATTTTGTGAGACATGAATTATGCATTGGCCCTCTTAGCTGTATTCACGTGCATAGAAAATAAGATTGTCAGCCACGCTCTTCCCCAGATACAATGGGCAATGCGCTATTATAATTACGAGGCACCGTTCTTGCTGGACATAATACTGCTGACAGTATTGCTCTGATCCATGTGGATGTGGCTGAGTATGTGACATCTGTGGCTTTCACACGGATTAGCTTCTCCATTGCCACTTGGAGAGATTGCCATTAGTGAGCTGGCCTCATGGGGTCATAGTAAGTGTCATGTTTTGGATCACAGTTGTTATTGGACCTTAGTTTTAGACCCTGTAGGGAATCAGTAATATTTATCATGATGACCTATAGATGCAATGGTTATTTAACCAGTTTCCTGAGCAGATGTGCCAAAGAAAGGAGAAGCTGAGCCATTGTAACTTGGGCTGGCTTTGAGGGTGAGGAGGCAGTTTGGGTGCTAAGGCTGTTTCTACATCATTTCATTACCCAAGTATGCTATGATGCCCCTTATATCAATAGTTATAGCTTACAAAGCACACCCTGTTGTTCACTCTTTCAATAAATCTCACCTTCCTATGAGTAAGTTATTCTCATACCCATTTTACAGACGAAACGCACAACAGACGATTGCCAACTGTGATCTGGTAACTGTCACAGAGCTTGTTACCCTAGTTCCCCTTCAAGGCCTGTTGTCTCTTTGGGAAACTCTGTCAACACAGAGGAACATAAATTGCTAACTCGTTTCTGTTCTGCTTAACTCACACGCAAGACAATGATCATAGGAAGTATCACCTCGTCCAGTCGGATGGCGAATTCGGAATCGCTGAGAGAATGGAATGTCTTGTGTATTCTGTCCATGGGGATAATAAAGAGTCTTAGGTGGATATTCCCATTGCAAGTTAGTTTGATAGATGCAAACAAATTTAAAGCATAGATTCTTAAAATGATATCTAATAGCAGAGAATTGGTGGCCGGAAGTGTAAACAGAAAATTCTGCCTGGCCCCTTAGCAGCCATCACCTTTGGTTACAAGACTGGGAAGTCAGATGAAGATATTATAGGAAATTACTGTGTATGAATGGATCTCATGTCAGTGTTTCATTCTGATTTTACTATTTCATAGTCCTCTTAGCAGTGTTTGAAAGAATCATTTTCATGCTTGTATGAAGAATAAGAAATTAGGAATAATTCTGTTTGGTACCCCCCCAGTTTTTTGGGGATCATTATGGACAAGCTAAACGTTTTCAGAAGAGGAAGCCATGGGAAATGCAGGAATTATGTGTCCACTAATGAGCCAAAGCACTATCTTGGGCCAGGATGTGCTGTGATCTCTCCTCTGTATTCAGAGGAAGCACATGGTGAAGAAGAATGGCTGTTCTCTGCCAGTCTGTCTAAAGGATGTATGGGGACCACAAAAAGATGGGCACTTACATTGTCTTCTAGAGATCTGAGGAAAACAAAGATACTAACAGCAGCAGACAAATTCCTAGAAGGCAAGGGAATAGCACACCTACTCCTCAGGGCTCACTCTTCTGACGTCTGTTTGCCTGTGGGTTTCCCTTTGTGTGGTCCTCTATTCTCATGAATTGCTGTGTTTTCAAATCCATTTCTCCCTTTCATTTTTCTCCTGCCAGCTGAGGAAATAAACTTTAAGAAACCATTGTAATTGGCTTGCCCTACCCCATCTCCATTTGATAATAGACTTTAGCTTGTTTGCCATTTGCTCTTGAGCATTTAGAGTAGTTTCTAACCTGCCTTCATGTCCTCTCTTCCAGCCCCACTGCCACAGGGTTTTCTGTGGTTTTCCTCGGTGTCCCTCCTTCTACCAAAACCAGAATGTTTAATGATCAAAGCCAAGGACTGGAAAGACTCCTTTTCAGCCAAGGAAAGCCTGCATGCACCCTTCCCACGACGGTCATTGCGTGGCCTAGCAGGGCCATGGACACAAAGCTTATTAGATCAATTACCACAGGCTCGCTTTTACACTTTTTTTTGATCTGCTATGGGACGAATAAGGCAATATTTAAAATTAACTGAAAAGCTTTTGCTCTACTGAGGCATTAAGTCTTTGTGTACACAACTACATTGTCCAAACATGAGTCCTTTCAGATGTGATTTAGACTCAAACCACTGAAATTTTGAGGTCTGTGGATCAAGGGCCCATATTGACATGGTTTGAAAAGTCACCTGATTATTCTTGTGTGAGTACCTGCTGCAAGGAGGGCTGGGAACCCATGGAGCTCCCTGACTGACACCACATCACAGAGATCCGGCTGGCATTTGGCAGATAGCTTCTATGTGACAAGTGGGGGTGGGGGAGGGTTCATGAAGAGAGGCTGCTGTATATGGGGGCCAGTGGGGAGTACTTGGGAGCCACTGGGCCCTGGGCAATGAGGCAGCCTGAATGTGTAGAAAACAGCAGTTATAAAATATAAATGTGTTTATTGTTATACTGGGCCTGTGCGATATAATTTTACAGCCATATTTGTGATTTACGGCTGGAAATCCATATGGAGGGGAAGCTTGCTAATTTATCCAGATTGACAAGGAGGGCTCTGAAGATGCTCCAAGTGGAAAGAGGAGACGAGACTGAGAAAATGGCCTCCTGAAACAGCCTCTGAAAGGTGGGGGTAGGGACTGCTCTCTCAGACACTCCTTTGTTCATTTATTTTGATAAGCAGAGCTTGGCTTTAATTATTCATGATAATGCTTGCCCTGGAAGGAGCAGGCCTCTGATGCCACAGCAGCCGCAGGCTGGTGTCCAGTTCTCTGCACAGTTAACACTGAAATGTCTGCCCTGCTTTTCTTCGTGAGAGTTCCTGTGCTTTCTCCACCTGAGACCTGAGAACTAGTTTCATTGACACCCAGTTCCCTCTCCGGGGCTCAGTATTGGCTGGAGTAGAGGCAAAACGTTGAGTTTCTGAAGTGCTCTGAGCGAACGGGGGAGACTAGTGGTTCCTTACATGTTCTATTTCACTGCATTTTTATAGGGAAGGCAGATTTTTCGAGTCCAGGAGCTTAGGTGTCTGCATTTAGTAAATGGTCATTGAGTTGAAGCCCAAGTGTCATTGTGAAGCTTGTTCCGCCTGCACTGCCCTGCTACAGTTTCCTAGGAAGGAAGCGAAGAAAGGGTCCCAGTAGCAAAGACTCCGCCCCTTGCAGCCCACTGGGGCCCATTTGCTGCAATTCTCGTCCTCTTCCCTAGACGTAACATCAATTACCATCCTCATTTCCGGCAGCATTCCAAAGTGTTTCTTGGCTTAGCACAATCTGTAGTAGTTGTTCTGAGCTCTTGAGAAAGAAAGCGCTTTGGAGCAGTGTGTGCTTTGATTCCACCATCCCCAGGGCATCTATGATGCATGCTTCTTGAAGGAGAACTTTGTGCACGCTGGCTACTGCAACCTCAGAATACTTGATAAACCAGAAATCTTAGCAATATAATGCTGAATGGCTCATCCATTCTGCACATAATTCATAGAGTGAAATCCACGGTGTTAAATGTGGCCATTGGAGTGCTTTTCAACAGGAAGATGCTGTGAGCATCATATATGTCATTACAGCTTTTTTTTCTACCACTTCCAGCTCAAAAGCAGCCAATCACCCCAACTAATTAATTCTAATACTGTTTTATTTGCTCAGTATCCAAAATACAACTTCAGATGTAATTAATATAAGCAATTATTGCGCTATTTTGTATGCCTTCCATTACTGCTTTCTTCCCCCATTTCAGAGACTGTATTGCTCACTTAGGATGTAGTCCACTCATATCACTCACTTTGGAAGTGCTCAGGATTTGCAAGTTTGGAGGCTGTCTGAATGGATAGTCCCAGTCTGTAAGCCTGTGCCGTTGGCCCCTGCCTATTCTCCAGTCACACTGAATAGCTCTTGGTTGTATGGCAAAAGTTTCTGGGGAGATGTAACACACAGCTCTACTCACCATGGAGTAGTAGTCCATCAACTTGGTGAACCAGTGAGTTTTCTTGAGGTTACTTACTGGAACAGAAAAGACTCAAAGACAGCTGCATGACCAAAATGCATCCCCTGCATAGGTGGCAGCTCCCAAAAGCCAGGAACCTGGTGCACGCTGTATAGCTCGCAGGCAGCTTAACACGTTGAAGAATGTCCTCTCCAGGTGGCCCAGTTAATCTGAACCTCTTCCGGGCAGCTCAGCTGGTTTCTGCTTCTTCCAGACAGCTGGTCTGCTCTCAGTCATCTTTGAGAGTGAGTCTCAGCAATCTTTATTTTTTATTACTGGTGGGGGGGCCTAATGAATCTGGTCAGTTTTAGGGACTTCCTGAAGCTGTGTTGGGTTGTTTCCGTTCTGTTAGAAGGATGAATCGTTTCCACCTGGGAAGACACTGCTGCATCCCAGCAGCACACATTGGACCAGGTATGGGAGACGCTGTGACTGGGGAAAGAGAGAGCATCAGGCCCTGTGGTGAACTTGTGGGAACTTGTTTCTGGCAAGGCTGCCAGCCATTGCACCATTAGACATGGGTGACGAAGGAAGGCTTGCTTTGCAATCGGCCTTGTGGCTTTCCAGTTTTGGTTTACCTACAACTGTTTCAGTCAACAAAGATGTGCAGAAAGATAAAGGAGTGAAATGAGAAAATGCTGATACAGCTGATGTGCCTTCTTGTCTAGGAAAAATAGCCTGCCTTCCTGCACTGCTATACTGTAGCCAATAGCGTCATTCTGTGCACCAGCCATGAGGCCTTGGACCCTGGCGGAGGTTTCTAGTCTTTGCAGGTTACATTCCTTTGTTTCTTCATATGTTAAAAGTACTACAATGCAGGTGCATCAAAATAGCTCTGACATTCTTTCCCATTGAAACATTTGTTTTATGAGGACATATTTCCAAAGGAATGTAAGCATGATTCTTTTCTATTTTAATTGTTCAGAGAGGTGGTAAGATAGAGATTATGTGTGTTAAGTAAATTAAGGTAAGACTGCCGAGTCTGAAATCTACACTCTCCCTCTCGCACTCTAGATGGGCACATAGCTTCACTTCTCATCTAGAAAAACAGAGAGGATTATCCTGGTCTCTTGAGAGAATTAAAGAGCAAAATATACATAAAGCAGCTCAAGGACTTCAGGGATAGAGTATCTAAAATGTGCTTGATAAGTATTAGCCTGGCCCATCCCACCATGATGTGTAAAACATGACCAGCCAATAAAAAGAGGTGGAATCAGGGCACAGTCTTAACTGGGTGATCATTCAATGTCTTTCTTCAGAGATACATTTCTTGTCAAGCTTGCCTGATCGTACATTTTGTTCCTCTCTTCAACATTCTCTTTCCCCCCACCCCCACTTCTGATAGATACATAGATCTATTAGGCAAATACAGACATCCTTCAAGGTTGACTCTGTGTCTAATGAAAAAGGGATGCACATTTCACTGAATGAGATATGTGATGTGGTGAGTTGCACGCCATAGTTTAGCAGGGTTTAGACTTTGGGATCTGTTTATAAATGCAGTGTTGAGCTTAAGTTGTGCGGTTGAAACCCTTCGGTTTCCTAACCATTGCCACATCATGTGTTGAAAAGCTGGAATATGGAGGTGCATCTCTACTGAAAGAAACACCGGTCTGGACATGTGTCATTTTCTTCTGCTCGTTTCTGTTACCATGTGAATTCACTGGGTCCTCAACATAGCTTTTCTGTCCAAGATTCAAGCTAATTGAAGATTACATGTAAGATTGTCTCTTTTATCAGAAACCTGGGCTCTTAGCTCTGTTCTAAGCAGCCGGTCAACACCTAGACTCATCATTGTCCTGTGTTCCTGTCCTCAGGGCTCACGTTTTGAAGAATTGCTTGTCCCTGCTATTAAAGGTGGCTCCCAGCAGGTCTGCTTTCCAGGGCCCAGTTTTCACACAGCTCTTTTCAAAGTGGGAAGGAGTGGGGCTGTCCCAGCCTTTAAAAGGGCATTTGTCACTTGCACCTCATAGCTCATGAGCCAGGGCTTAGTCACATGTCAGTAAGTAACTGCAAAGATCATATGTCTGCCCGTCTGTCCATCCGTCCGTCTGTCCATCCATCCACCTATCTATCCATCTGCCATTGCCTTTTGAGACCTTTTGAAGTAGGGTCTTGCTATATAGCCCAGTCTTCACTGAGCTTATAGCCCCCACGCCTCTGAAATACTCAGGTGATAGGGTATGTATCACATTCCTGGTCAGATTTAATCTTTATTCTTGGTGCTCATTAGCTTAGCCAAAAGTCAGGGTGCTCCTACTGCAGGTGAGAAGTGCATAAATGGAGGCAATAACTGGCAGTTGCTGCTGCATGCTTTTAGCCTATAATGCAGACATCCTAATATAAAATACTTGGCTTGTGAAATCCCCAGTGTGGCACATGGTCAGGGGAAAATCCTAGTGCATTCTAGTTGGCATGTGAATGTTAAGCTCCTGTTGGCGTGGCAGAAGTTCTGGTTGGAAGTTCTCGTGTGCATTTTGCATGCCATGAGAATATTGTTTTTGTTGGAAAAATACGAAGTGAATACCAAGCCCTCAGCTTGAGAGAGCAAGCACACAGGGTCAGGTTGGCTACATGCTAAAATTTCTTGTACCTCTTCTCCCTCCAGAATGCAAACTCAGATTGCATTGGCATTTTCTTCGCAGGGTGCCTTCATTTTTCAGCAGAAGAATAAAGAGAAAATATTATAGCTGTGGGTTTAGCACTGAGAAAATGCAGCCTGTTTGGGGTTAGGACTCTGAAGTCTGACAGATTGTGTGGGGGTGCTTCTGCATATGTGGGTGTCGGGTGTTTGTAGATTTGAGGGGAAGAGGTGGTCAAGTGTATGATAATGTAGATTCTATAGATGACTTTATCACTGTGTTTTCTTCCTGATGATCCCATGAGGAAGCATGAGACAGCGCACGAATGCTGATGGACAGGACAGTGCTTGAAGAAAGGAGTGTGTGTGTGTTCACATCAAGTTAACGGAAGTTCTCTACCAGTCTTCCGGGTCTTGGGAACATTGAGGTGGATTGCTGTGGCTTTTAAAGGGACCATTGGTTTTGTAGTTCTAGGCCTGTAAAACAGATTTCTCAGTATGATAAGTCTCTTCTAGACCATGTCTCACACGGAAGGAGGGACGGAGAAGGAGACAGGGAGAGACAAGGGGGAGAGCGTGCCTACCCATGCTAGTTATAACTTTCCAGAGCACAGGCTTCTGGAAGTATGAAGGTCATATACAAGTGTCACAAACTGGGCTTCTGGCCTCAGGACCATCCATTTGAAATCAAGTCCCTTGTTCTGGCTCTTACCATTTGTCTGTCTGCTGGTAGTATTGCTTCTCATGTGTTCACGCTTCACCTCTGCTATGATAGGCCACTGCTGCTGCTTGGCTCTGGGCCTTTGCATATGTCCCTTCTCTTTGGAATGCCCTTGCACCTGACATTCTTCAAATTTCACCATCTCTGCTCTCCTTCGGTGGCTTCTGTTTTAATGATCCTCATGAGTTATAAGGTTTTTCCTCTCTACATGATAGCGCATGTGTGCATGCACGTGTGCACGCACACACACACTGGACCCTGCATCATTTGTGTGCATGCCTGATGCTTTCCCCCTGGGATTTCTCCGATGGAACGATTCTTTCCTACTCACTTTCCTCTCTAGCCATGTAATTGGTGGATGCATATTAGAACTAATGCTGGTGAAACTAATGTCACAAAGCAGGGACTAGCAATGAATTAGAATTAAACCTGACATGTTTACTGTGGACAGAGATGAAGGAAGAGTTCATTATCTTTATGATAATGCATCTTAAAGGTCTGTGGATCTGGTAGACAGTCCAGTGCCAGTAGGATCCCAGTGCCTGGTCACACACTCTGCACTTAATATTTATTGAATTGCAAGTGTAAAATGTCCCAGTTTAAAGAACACTTTGCATCTGATGTGGGTGAGGAAAATCAGGACACAATATTGTGCCATAAGATAAAATTTGGGGGGAGGCAGAATACTTCAGTAGGGGTGACACGTGGAAGACAGCCATCTTATGAGTGGAAGCCAACAACACTACAGGATTTGGAGCTCTAGGGAGCTGCTGGCGTTTCGAGAAGGTGCAGATGCCACGTCTTAGACATGGTAAATAGTTGAGGAGGTGGAAGAGCACAGTTTCTTGAACAGCTTCTCTTAACTGCCTCGGTAGTGGGGACAGTGTCTGCCCTAGGTTGTCATTTGTCAAAAAACAGGAAATGTAGGTTTTTCTTTTTCTTAGACTTTTATACTAAGGTAGAATAGATGGTTGGATTGATTTACACAGTGGAGAGATTCAACTTCTGAAAAGAACGTTTGATTATTTAGGAAGAGGTTTTTGTAGGTTATTGATGACTTAACCCTTTACTTGTTTGACATTAATCGCTAAAGGAACTAGATCCACACATATTCTGTTGAAAGGTAGCTCATCCAAAGGAGATATCTGCCCTCTGTTATCTCTGTGTAAATTCTCTAATTTGAGTTTTTTTGGGGGTTTGATAGACTTGCATTTTTTGACCCGTTAAATTTTAGAGCAAATTGTCCTATTAAAATTGATGTGTTTAGGCTACATCTCTAGCATCAGAGTTGTATAATCATGGAATAACAAAATATCATCATGATCTTCATCAAAATATACTCATTCCAATCATTTTATAGCTTCAGTAAGCAGCGCTGATGTGGGTTTGGATAATCCTGTCCTATTTTTTTAAATACATATCATCTCTTTTCATAGTTATAACATATATCGTAGGAAGCTCACTTCTCATTCTAATAGTAATTGGGCCTGTATTCTTCAGTTTGTAGTTAGAACTAAAGAAAGTGCAGCATACCCAATGGTGCGTTAGATGTGTCGTTTGGTAGGTAGATTCTATAGATGACTTTATCATTGTGCATCTCAGCTCTGGCTCGTTCTAATGCTGCACACTTGATGTCCTGACCATCCCATCCTCTCCACGTTCTGTGATTCCCAAGTCCCAGCCACCCTGCATTGTCCTCAGCTTCCCAAAAGAGTGTCACGTAGGCCAGCCCTTGACCAGACTTCAATGTTCCCCAGTCAATAAGAACAGACTTGCCATTATACTCTGGGGCTGCCAGCCTTTGAAATGGATTGGCTCTTTAGGGGGTCCAGGCCTTGTCAGAAAGGCTTCCTAATGAATGTCTTCAAGATTCTTTATGCTTTACAGTTTTTGTTGTAGTGAAAGCCTGCTCTTTAGTCCTTTATGACTATTTTTATATTTGAAAGTGAATCCCAAGGATTGGGCAAAGGTGAATTTAAATAAAGCATATTTTTTAACAATAAAATTCCTACCTAAATATCAGCATGAATGGTAGAAACTTGGCTTAGGGAAGAATTATTTTAGTAGCAAATGGAAGAATTATCTTATGCATTAATTTCAATTCATTCACATTGTGGTGAAGTTGTTGTATTAAAAGGAAAAACATGAATGCTCTGGTCACTTTCTTCTTCAAATTTGACATATTCCCAGTCTTTAGCTGTTATTTTAACCAGTCATCAGCAAAATATGTTAAATTTTCAAGGGACATCAAGCTTTCGCTAGATTAATCTCTAAAACAGCTGATAAATATCATTTTTAAAAGTAAACTCAAACCAAGTACAAACCGAACAGGAAAAAATACTTTTGCAAGTAGCTTGGTGCTTTAAAAAATGGTAGTAGTTAAGCTATCTCAGGTTCAAGTGGTCATGATTTCCTGTTTCATAATTTGAGGACAGAGAGTGCCAGATATGGGTGCTGTTGGGGTTTTCATTTGGTCCCCCTCTCCTTTTCTCTTGGCGGGGGCATTCTTTGAGACTTTTGGCCTTGGACTTGCTATGTTGCCAAGGATGACCTTGAATTGCTGCCTGCTGCCTAAATGTGTAAATGAATTCGCAGTCTTGATGAAATAACAATGTACCTATCTTAATCATTGTGCTGTTTGGCCTTGTTGTGTTGAGGGATGATGTTCACTGCTTGTGCTTTGCTCGGCCCCACTAGAACATGTTAGAACACTTCATAGATTTTCCATTAAACAAGAAACTTGACTACAACTGTCCTTCAGCATTCTTTGGCTTATGGGAAGCCTGGTGGGCTGTGTCTTCAAACACATGGGACGGTGTCACGTGTTCCACATAGAAAAGGCTTCTTAACTTGCAACAAACAAGTTATTTCAGCATCTAGGTTGTCACCTTGATTTCATGAGTGACCCACCATTTCAAACACAGTCACTTCCGTGTACGTGACAGGGGTCTCTGTTCACACCATCCTCTCTGGCCTCACACGTGCCAGATCCTTTTTGGTACCCCCATCACAGATCAAAGTAACACCTTCCATTGAAGTGAGGCAATGTAGTTGGCCAGTCACACTCACACACCTGCTCTCGTGAACACATGGGCCAGAACACGTGGAGGACAATGAGGAAGTTGCTTTTCATCATCCACCTTGGGTTTTGTTGTAGTTGCTTTTGTTTATTTGTTTTATTTTTATAATTTATTTTTATTTGATGTGCGTTGATGTTTTGCCTACATATAAATCTGTGTGAGGGTATCAGATCCCCTGGAACTGGAGTTACAGATAGGTGTGAGCTGCCATGTGGGTGCTGAAAATTGAGCCTGGGTCTCTGGAAGAGCAGCTCGTGCTTTTAATCACCATCTCTCGGGCCCACCATCCACCTTGTTCAGGCAGTCTGCCTCGTTTCAGCAGCTGTGCCGTGGACTTCAGGTTAGCTGGCGCTCAAGCTTCTCGATGAGTCTCCTGTCTTGGCCTTCCACCTCACTGTAGAAGTGCTAAGATTCCAGATGTACACTACCACATCCAGGCATTTTCACACGGGTTGAGGAAGTTGAACTTAGTCATCAGGCTCTGGGCGTGCCTAGGTAGTGCTTTTGCCCGCTGAGCCATCTTTCCAGCCCCATGGACTCTCTGGTGACTGATTCTGAGGACACACTGTTATTATATGACAAAGGCAGAACTGAATGATCCACTTCCCCCTTTGAAACAATGGTTTCTGAAGCATTGACTAGGAATTTGCTAGACACGCAGATTCCTGAGTCTTCCTCTAGTGAATCAGACACTCTGGGTGGAGTCCAACTGTTTTGTTTTGTTTTGTTTTCCTAGACTTTAAGGGGACTCTAATGCAAACTGAAGTGAGAAAACTCCTGCAATAGGAGATTATCCATGGCAAGAGAGGTTGCTATGGGAGATAAAAACCACAAAAAGTAGTAATTATGTTGGGCTTCTTATTGCACTTTGTGGATATATATAGTTGAACACATATATGTCAAAATTAACATATAGATGTTAATGGCATAATACGCATGTTAAACTTTCAGTGGTGTAAGTTAATGTAGTCCTACAAAGAGTCTAAAATATTTTATACTGCTTCCATTGTGTATGTATCTGTGAATAAACACACACACACACACAAAGAGAAAGAGGAAGTTTATGCTATGAGGATGATAACTCATAAGTTATGATGATGATAACTCAGGCAGTCAAAACCATTGTAGCAACAAGGAGAATCCACCAAAGAGGGAGGGTTGCTGGTACATTTGGGGAGTTTGCCAGAGCCTTCTAGACAGAAATAAGAGGAAGAGGGAGGAGTAGAAAGAGAAAGGGGAATGAAAGAGAAGAAAGGAGTAAGTTTGAGGATCACCAAAGTAGAATAACTGAATGGGGTTACCAAGCCTGTCTCTTCACAGCCTCTTAGAGTTGAGAATTCGTGCAAGATTCTCAGTGTGGAAGCAATCTTGCTTTCCCCACAGGTCAGAACATGGAAATGCCAACCGTGGGTCTAAACTCATGGGGTAGACATGGGCAGAACTGTAGTCACATTCAGAAGGATGGACCTTTAAGGTTGAGTTGGTCATGGAACTTGTGAAGTTCAGTTGAGAACAGAAATATATGTATGTCACAAAGGCAATCTCTTATTTTATTTTGTCTGTGTAAAAAGAAGGTTGGGGGGAGAGGTTAGCTTAGTCGCAGAATTCTTGCTCAGCTTCAACAAAACACCGCCAAAAAGTAAAAGAGAAACAGGTAAAATTAATTTTAGCAACATATATAAAACAACGCACACAAATATGATAACATAAAATCAATGTTAAAAATGTATTAATATGTCATATTTTCCACTCCTTTTAGAGTGGGTCTTTAAAATTTAGTATGTATTACTTTTGATGGCATATCTGAATCCGTATGTTAAACTTTCAGTTGTGAATGTAGTCTGGCTAAGAGTACAAAGCATTTTGTACTGCTTCAGTTTCTAAGGTGCATTTTACAACTGTAGGTTGTAGTTCTTTAGCTCCCTTGGTGCCATTCAGTTATGCACAGCCACATGCAGCTGGTGCCCTGCACAGATATCAGAGGCTATGAGAGCAAGCCAGAACCCTTCCCTTCTCACTTCATATTCTAAAGTAGGACCTATCTGTCTTTGAGGATATGATTTCACTTACTTTTGAACAGCTATCTTGAAGTAGATACTCAGGCTATGGAGAGTTCAGCTAACCTAAGATGGCCATTGCTTTATAACCGTTTGAAGAATAAATTTTAAAAAAGAATAGATAGTAATTTGCCCTGAAAATGGAAAAATGCTTTGTGTAAGTGCAGTAGCTTGGGTCCTAGCGCCTGGGAGGCCTTGGGTGAGGGAGTAACCGGTGAATGGTAAATCAACATGAAGTCCAGATTAGTGAAGACACTTTATTTAATGTGGTAGCTATTGGAGATGCTTTCGATATTCTGAGCAGGTACAGTCTTTGTCTTAGCTTTCATCAGTCAGCCAGTCCTTTGCTGGAGAAGAAGAGAAACTACTTAAGATACAACTGGAATCAAAGAGAAACCTGGGCAGTTTTCCAAAGCGGAGCCCATCAATAACTTGGTACTGGTACCCACAGCCTAAGCTGGTAAGGCCAGCTAGTTTGCTGGTTGTTCTGTTTCTGGTGTTAGGAAAGTTTCATGGCATTGCCTCTCCCGATGATTCATTCCTTGCATACCACACTGTAGTCTTTAGTGCTGTTGAGTGGGATGTGAAAGCAATTGGTGGGTCTGTGCTGATGGCCTTTGGTTGTCCTTAAATGAAAAAAATAAACCCATTGCAATATTTTCCATCCTCTCCATTTCCTGATCTGAGAAATTTCCATGTTCTTAATCCAAGTCCTGAAAGGACTGGAGCCTTGATGTACCAGGATGCCTAGTAATCACATCACAAGTAAGCAAAGATTTAAATTAGCCTTTTCAGACCTCTAACCATGTCAAAGTTCTCCTCCTTTTAAGACATGGATTCAAAATGACGTTCTGCAGATCAGGAAGTGGATTTAGAAAATTTGCATGCACAGTGCTCATTGCCAAGGGTCTTTTAAAATCCTTGTGTGCACGATTCTGCTTCCTGCTCATATTTCCTGCTACCATCTGTATCTTAAAGGTGAACTTGAAACTCGGTGCATCTGCTCCATCACGGATGCTCTCCAATCCAGCCCCAGAGGCAGCCATTAGAACTGGACTTCCTAAGTCCATGCACTTCACTTCCCAGGGGGCAATTGCTCAGAAGGCCCAGGTCCTAGGTGTGAGATGAAAGTGGTCAGGATGCTTATTTTTCTCTCTCTGAGAGGTGGGAAAGAGATGGAAATGGGGAAACGGCCTGTGGTGGTGAAGCAATTACATTTAGTCCACTTCCAAGAAGAATGACAGATTTAAACAGCCAAGCACACATTTTACCTCTTAAACCAGGAAGGGATTAGAACTCACACCAGCTTTCTTGGTCCTGTGTGGACTCCAGTCTTTGTTGACAGTGAAGATGCAGTAGGTTTGAAGAATTTATCATCATCATCATTATTATTAATATAGTGTGTTCTACTGCACACTCGGGGCTGTACATGGATGCTTTGCCTAAAACTGACAGTCTCGCAGAGGAAGGGGACAGTAGCACACTAATGCCATGGCACACACCAGCACCATGCCATCTCATTTCCAACATGGCACACACCAGCACCACGCTGCCTCATTTCCAACATGCACACACCAGCACCACGTCATCTCATTTCCAACATGCACACACCAGCACCACGTCATCTCATTTCCAACATGGCACACACCAGCACCACGCTGTCTCATTTCCAACATGCACACACCAGCACCACACTGCCTCATTTCCAGGTGAGCAGGTGCTGTGGATAGAGGGACAGTCTGCCTTGTCTTTTATTTCATCTTATTCAGAGACACGCTGGCTTTGAATTCTGCATCCTCCTGCCTCCTTCCACCTCCCAAATGCTAAGATTGCAGTGTGAGCCACTGGGTCCCCGTCACCTGCTTTTCTTCAGAGGCTAATGAGGTGGGGCTACTTTCAGCCAGAGGCTGAATGAAGAGGTATATGAAGGAAGAAGAGCCAGGGCATATAGAGGCCTTTAAGAAGCAGAGCTGCCAGCAAGATGGCGATTCCTGGAAGAGGAGGCTGGTTGGTGAGAAAGGTGGTCAGGATTCAGGTCATGCTAACTGTACACTGTAGGGCTCTGTAGACTTGGGACTTTTTTTCTGAGAATGATGGAGAACAACTAAACATTTGTATTTCATTTTAACCTTGTTTGAGGTGGGAATGGTTATGGTAGCCTGGTGTAGCCTGTTGTCACCTTTCACAGAAAATGGTGTGTAAGGGATGTGTGGAGGTATGAAGGGGCATGGGGAGGGTGCGTGCACACATGCACACATTGTATGCATGCATGTGAAGTTCAATATTGGCTATCTTCTTCGGTTACTATCATTCTCTAGCTCTTTTGAGAGAGTCTCTCACTGAACCTGGAGCTCACTGGTTTTGCTAGGCTGGCTAGCCTGTGAGTTTCAGGCATCCTGTCTCCACCCACCTGGCTCAGAGATTATAGGTGTGTGGCACAGTGCTTGCTTTTTTTTAATGTGGGTGCTGGGATTCCAAATTTAAGTCCTCAAGTCACCTACTGAGCCATCTCCCCAGCCCTCAGAAAAAAAGTTTTTCAGATGCTTAAGACAAAACCCATAGAATGTCAAAGAAGCTGATCGTGTGGGTATGTCAAGGTACCCTGAAAGAGGAACATGCTGTGGTTTGAATTTTCAAAGGTTTCTATGAAGAATTAAACTGGAAGAGCCAAGAACAGAAGCAGATCAGCAGCGTGGAGCTAGAGCAGCTGCTTCTCTTTGCCTTCCAGGACTCTGGCCTTAGAAGCCGGGCTGTGCAGCTCCATCTTTTTGAGTGCAAGAAGAAAAAAATGTATAACTTCTATTTATATTTAATTTACAATCTTTTTGAGTGCAAGAAGAATAATGTATGACTTGATTTATATTTAATTTGCCCTCATTCTTTTTAACGATTGCTCTGTTGAATATAGGCTTTACGCTACTAGGGCTTTAGTACATTTATATAATTCATGAATAAATCTACATGTGTTTGGGCTGCATGGTCAAAAAGTATTTATGACAGTGTTGTTTGATCCATCAGGTCTGCCAGTTGCAATTTAGGGGGAGTGGCCCCGTGAGAAGCAGAGAAAATGCTATGCTGGTTTAGAGCACACTCCATTTCAGATCCATTTTGTGGGAGCGTGTGAATCCTTGCTGTGATTCAACCTCGATAAATGTCAGTGGTGTTTCTCAGGCACCCTCACCTCTCCTTAAGAGCCCTCAGCCAGCAGTAATTCACCTCTGAGGTGGCATGTCTCCCCCAGGGAAACAAGTTTTGTGATGTGATTGCCAGGCAGGCAAAGTGGTTCTTGATATTCAAACTGAGACCTGGGGGTTGTGAAGGGTGCTCCCCTTCCTGCACTGGGAGCTGAGTGCCTAGTAGCTGGGTGTGCAGTCGCCTCTGGGAGGTGAACACCTGCCTCTCCTCTGTGATCCACTGGGGACTCTGGCCTAATGCTTTATGTGTCTCTGAATATGCCTGTCTCAGACGCCCTTCACCTGGACATTTTTGTTCACTCTTGGGTGCAGCGGGATGAATGGTATAACCATTCTTGATGCCCCACAGCTGTCATGTGCTTCATTTTTATGCCCTGGGGGAGTATCTGGATAGACAAGAAGGAAGTCAGGGTGAATGAGAAGTCGGGGGGGTGGCGGGAAGAACTGGGTCACAGCTTACCTAGTCCGCTTACAGTGAGCAGCCACTACCATCCCCTCTGGTCTTCTCTTCCTCTCCCCCTTCCTAGTCTTTCCTCTCCCTTCCCTCTTTCATCTTATGCCCCCCTTTCCTCTCCATCCACCTCTCTCCTACCCCCCACTCCCATCCTTCTTTCTCCCTTCCCTTCCTTTCCCCCTCTTTCTCATTAAGATTATTTTCTTTTCCAAACAGGGAAATTCCTTTATATAGAAAGAAGATTAAGCCTTTCATGAAATGAGCAAACTTTCCTTTGGGTAGCACTGGTAGGATGCGAATTCATGCCTTTTAGGTCTCAGTGGGTCCACACCTCAGATCTAGGGAGGTGTTGGAGTCTATGGAGAAGCTATCCTGACCACGGTGAAAATGCTAACAAGAATTTTACAGACCTGCCCCACCAGCACAGACCAACTTAAGGAGCTAGGCCCAGAATGTGGAAGTACAGCAGCCTGATTCCTGCTCCTGATGAGAAGGCATATCCACAACTCCGTGTGACCTCTAAGCCCTGTGTTCAGGCACAGCACCTTCATTTTGCTGAATTCTCTTATGATTACTTAAATTTTCTCATTAATGAGTATTTGCAGAAATGGTAACTTTCAGATAAACTGATTAGACATTGAGGAAAACAAACCTAAAACCAAAAACCAGGTCAGTGAGTCACCGTAATGTAACATGGCTCAGATGTCCTTTGTACTTGTGCCTGACCACAGCCAAGAGAGTGTGGGGAGAACGACCCTGAGCCACATCAGGCCTAGGCTGTCTCACTCTACCCTGCTGCCAGAGTCACAGCCCCAGGGCTCTGAACCCTCCTGCATAGGACAGCTGGTGTGTGCAGGGAACAAGCCAGGCAGATGCAATATTTGGGGAAAAATAACTGAAACTTAATTTAAGAAACAAAACAGTTAAAAGAATTCAGCAAAAGAAAACCAAACACTTTGAAATGAGAAAAACAAAAACCCTAACTGCCCCTGCTTCTGTTCCCTTTCTTCTCTGTCCTTTCTGGACCCTTCCCAACGTGGTTAGCACTGCTGGAGCAGCCAGTTCCAGGGTGGCATTAATCTGGAGCAATGGATATTGGCTGTGGCTGTGAAATTCATAGTATTTCCTCAGCTCCTTGTAGTCATTTGACCATGCTTGGTTCCTGGAACTAGGAAACTTCGGTCTTTAGACTTGTTATTGTTGTTATTGTTATTGTTGTTGTTGTTTGAAGGTCTTTGGGACTGGAAGGCATTTTGAATTTTTGAGCACTTAGGTGCCTTGTTCATATTTACATATGTATTTTTGTGTGATCCATGGCATTAAGTAGCTGATGCCTACTTCTTTCCAACAGGGCACTGCGGGGTAGCTTGCTTTCCTAGGGCATCCCTCTCATTCTCCATGTACCTGAAGAGCACTCTGTTCTTCTCTCCATCCACATACTGAATAGCTACTATAACTTGAACTATCTTGTGTCTCAGCATTGAAGCTGACCACATTGACTCCAGTCTTGGCTCTCTGGAGTTAGGAGCTCTCGGTGCTTTTTAAATCAGCATCTGATTAGGTCTTCCTCCCAAGCAGTTCCTGCAAACACAGGAACTCGGGGAAGAATTGACATTCATTGGCTATTCACGAGGTACCTGACCCATGAAATCTGTTGTATGGTACCATAGCTTATTTTAAAACAGATTTGCTAATAAGTCCACTGACTCCCATTGAACAGATAAAGGCACTGAGTAATGAATTCAGCAATGTCAGAGGTGTGCTGACTCACAAGCTGAGGGGAAATCTTCACGCTTCTTTGCAGCAAGTATGTCCTTTTCACATCAGGAGCTAGCAGTGAGGTAAATCCAGTATTGCTTGCTTCACACACACTTCCATAAATGAATCTTTTCTCCTAGGCTCCTACCATTCCTTGTATTTTTGGTTCTCTTTGAGAGAAATTTGTGTCTCTTTTCTCTTCTACACTGTGTCTTGCAAAGCAGTGGGCTTACTTGGGCAACAATTTAATGAAGTAAGAATTCCAAGCACGGGTGGGCGGTGGAGCGTCACGCCTTTAATCCCAGCCCTGGGGAGGCAGAGGCAGGCAGATCTCTGTGAGTTCAAGGCCAGCCTGATCTACAGAGAGAGCTCTAGGACAGTGAGGGCTACACTGAGAAACTCGGTCACGAAAAACCAAGGGTGGGGTGGGGAATTTGATTTCAAGCGATACAAGTAGAGGACTATGAGTGCTTTTTAGTCAGGTTGAAAGGGAAAGTAGTACTGTAGCTGGTAATGTTTTCTTAAATGCGTGCTGGGAGACGTAGCTGTTGAAAACGCACAAAGATGGTTGTATCCATCGTGCTTTGGATGGGTAGCCTCTGTAGCCCAAAACGTGTGTGTGTGTGATGTGTGTGCTTTTGTAGCTGTGTCTGTATGTGCATGCAGATGTGTGCTCATGAACCACGAGGCCGGAGGTCAGCATCAGGTGTCTTCTTCTGTCATGCTCTACTTTGGTTTTTGAGATGATCTCTCACTGAACCTGGGACTCCCCGGCATGGTTAAGCTGACTGGCTGGCTCAAGAATGCCAGGGATCAGCTTGTCTCACTCTAGTGCTGGGATTGCAGGTGTGCACAGCTGTAGGCAGCTGTTTCACATGGGTGTCAGGATGCTTATTCATGTGCCTGTGCTTACGCCTCAAGCACTTTAGTGAGCCATCTCCCTGGCCCTCAAATTGTTTACTTTATAATGTTTAGCAATAATATTAGTCTCCCATGTGCCTGCTACTGTTTCTAATTAATTCATAATATGTAAGCTATATTGTTAATTTTTGCAAACCTTTTAGGGGTACACACTATTGTTATCTCTGAGAAAACATGTCTAACTTGCCCGAGGTTAGACAGCCACCCAAGATTAATCACCCTTGCCTGTGGTCAAAGACGGGACCCCAGGAAGATTGACTTTGAGTCCCAAACCACTGCGCTCACCTGCCTTTCGGTGGCAGGACCTCCATGTCATGATTTCATTTGGGGTTTTAAACATTTTTCTACTTAATGACAACCACCTCACCATATAGTTAGAAGGATAAACATTTGTCCTATTTGATGGCAGATGTGATGGGTTTAAAAAAAAAGCCCCAGGCAAAGTCATGCACATTTTCTTACATATTCCTCCATCTGTGTTTACTCTGTGAAAAGGTCGCTTGAGCACAAGTGCTCAGATTTCATGTTCCTCAGCAGCTTCTCTGTGGCTAAAGTGTGCTCTACAAATCGGCTTCTGCAATATTTTGTGATGATGTGTATGCTATCCAGTGCGAACACTCTAGAAGAGAGCCACTGAGTCATGGGAACCTCCCAACTAGGACCTCTGGGAGGTTTCTCCACGAATGCCAGGAACTGGGAAGTGAGTTTTGTCTTTCTCTCAGATGATGGCGCTGCTCTCTGTCCATCCAGTCACATTTACTGGAAGGAACACTGTGTGGGAGCCTAAGGTGTCTTTCATCATTGAACTACCTGGCTACAGGTTGCAGGGGAGGAGGCAGGGAAGGGAGAGACAAAAAAGACTGAAAAGGTAAATTACTGCAGGTTCTTGAGAAAAATAGAATTAGGAGCATTTGTGGTTCGGATGAAAATAGCACATTTCCTTTCTACTTGGACCATGGGGCTCAGAGTGCTCCGGGGAATAGAAAATAAATAAAAATTGATTCCTCACCAGTTGAAGGAAATGCCCTGACTCTGGGAACTGAAATGACAGCCCCAGAACCGAAGATCGTGTAAAGCCACTTTTGAAGGTTAAAAAAAAGGAACGAAACAAAAGAAAACAACACCAGGAGGCTNATATATAAAGTGGCATTCTATATTAGGGAACATAGTCTACCTACAATGATCTGAGAGGCCATTTTCTGATACTGACCACCAGGTAGCAGAAGCTTAGTAGTCATGAAGTCCTTCCTTGCTGACCATGGTCCTTCCGTGTCTTCTGCAGGTGAGAAGCCTTACAAGTGCTCATGGGAAGGATGCGAGTGGCGTTTTGCACGGAGCGATGAGCTCACAAGGCACTACAGGAAACACACAGGTGCAAAGCCCTTTAAGTGCAACCACTGCGACAGGTAAGGCCACTTAGAAGCTACTGGACTGAGGAGGAAGATCGTGCAGTAGATCGGAGGCCGGTCCACACGTACGATGTGGGACTAGTCACAGGCCTGTTTCACACCCAGCTCCACGGCCCTAGCAATGCCTTCTACTTCTCTACTGCTTAAAAAGTGAGAAGCAGCATGCTCGTACGTGGTCTAAATTCAGGTTCTTGATTTGGTTGCACAATCTTTACTCTGAATTGGCCTGGAACTAGTGCTGGTCACTGGGTACAAACAAGACATCAACAGTGGCTCGCACAGAGGTGATGGGAGAGAGAATTACAGTATACTGGAAGAGGGAATAGAATGTCTCATTGTGGTTGCCCTTTGATCTTTTTATTATCATCCATATGCACATTTCCTCATCTTTCATAGTGAAGGGAAGAAAAGGTTGATTCATGGGAGAAAGACTGAGTTCTAAGACTTTTCTCTGAAGCAGTATTTGAAATGAGTTTACTAAAGGAAAGGCCTGGTCTTTGGACATCTGGACTATTCCTTCCTGATGAAGATATGCTTAAGTGTCCAAAGATGGCAATACTCCCCAAACTCACCCTTAATTCAATTTCAAACCTTCAGCATTTGATAGTGGAAGGATCACGTAACAACAGATAGTAGCCGAGTAATAGCATCTGACAGCCCTGGCATTATCAGCCGATAAACCCCAAAATGGAGACTCTGCAGGCCAAGGTGAAGGCAGGATTAGGTTTAGACATAATCAAATAATGGGCTTGCATCTGAGCATGTTAGCCTTCTAATCCTATTTCTGTGTTTAAAAGGAAGCTTAAGAAAATTAACCATCTTTTTAATGCAATACTAAAGGTCTCAGTTATGATGAGAAAAATGCCTCTAATACAATAAAAGCCCCTGAAAGCCTCAGGGCTCTTTGGCTTTGGACAGCAGCTTGCGGGATGACAGGAGGGGGAGCAGGATGCCCACCGAGGCCTGGCTGTTCTTGGGAGGAAACGAGATCCCTCTCACTTCCTGTGCTGTACGCCTGCCTGCCTCTCCCACTGGCCAGACCTTCCTCTGAGGGTGTGCGAGCTTGGAGAGCAGAACAGAGGTGGCCAAGTCCCTGCACTGCCAAGTTGGCCCTACAAAGGATAGTTCTCCTTTTCCTCNCCCTCCCCCCGTTCTTCCGGAAGAGGCTATTTTCCTCTTATCTCTGTACTCAAAGAACTAAATAAAGATCCTGTGCCTCCTGGAGTGTAGAGATAACCTCCCCCAGGCCTGAGGAAGGGTGCCTCTTACAGCTTATTGTCTTCCACTGCCTGGAGAGCTGTGTCTGCAACCCAGGAAGTGGCCCTTGTTCCAGGGCCATTCCATTCCCTAGAAGGTCTCAGGAGTGCAGCATCGTTTTTCTTCAGCAGTCCCAGTCAGTGTCTCTGTGTTTGGCACCATCCTCCAACCTCTATTCACATATCCGGGTTGAATCCTCCCCAGCCCTGGCTGATAAAGAAGCCTCTAGGTGGGTGTTGGCTCTGCCCACAGGCCTGTGAAGAGCTTTCCACTCTTACCTCCTGGGATGAAGAAGAATCTTTGTGAATTGTCAGCGTAGTGGCAGGAGGTACCCTGCCCATCTCTTGAGGGAGTTGAGGCTGTGACTTGGAGATGATGGCATTATGGCTTGCCCTTGTGCTTAAAAGCGGACAGTGAGCACTTAGGAGGAATTGTCAGGTCAACTCACTGAGGAATTCCTGACTTGATACATTAGCGGTCAGTCATCCACTTGTGTGACTGATGTGGAAAACTATTCCCAGCCTGCTGGGTGTGAGGGAGAGAGCAATAGTGGGAAATCTGGTGAGTCATTTGCTTTCTTTTCCTCATCAAGATACACTGTGGCCTTTGGAGATGGAATTTGTTGTGTCGATGGCACAGATTCTGTGGTGCTGGGGGAGTTTGAGTAGACCAGAGCCTTATGCCCTAGGTCGGGAGCCCATTTTCAACCTCAGGAATAAGGGTGGGAACTCGCTAGTGTGACTCGTGACAGGCAGTACCTCTCATTTCACCACTTAGGGTGCTAAGAATAGACAGGTCTCAGAGTTGTCGTGAGGCCCCAGAGCAGATGAAAGGAAAGCCTGCAGTGATGGGAGCTGCCATTCCTTAGGAGACTTTGACCTTTGGACGTTGAGGATATCTACAGCTGCTAGCAAGATCCTGCGTCCTGTTGGCTTCACAGTGTGTGTGAATGCATTGTTCCTTGCCTCAGACATTACGCAGTTCAACCCCCTTTCTGTAGAGACTCAGTGAGGTTTAACCTCCCTTTTCTTAAACATACACCATGTATAATGTACTCTTTTATTTTGTGTGTGTGAGTTTTAAAAATACATGAAGTAATTAAATTTATTTGCTTCCTTTGCTCCTACTTAAAATGGTTAAATGTAGTTTTCTCTAGGATTGGACCTGACCACCATAGGCTCCTATTCCCAGATGTTGTCATGGATTGGGGCCGAATAGCTTCACATGTTGTGACGATTGCTTTTGAACTGTCCCCACCACTCCCTGTTGCCTCTCCACTGTGAAAGCACGGCGTCCGCTGTCTGGTATTATCCTACTTTCTGTGATATTTCCTCTTACAAGGAGCACTATTTCTTCATACGTGGAAAGAGTGTTGTGCATTTGTTAGACTAGGCTCGATGTGCTTTCATACTTTCCTGCCTGGCCCCCGAGGACACTGAGTTTTGTGACTCCAAGCTTCAGGTTCAGATTGGAGGGAAAACCAGTAAGGACTGTATCACATCCTCAGCATCAGACAGAGCCTGCTGTAGCCCGCCAAGTGCCCCGTGCCAGAGGGACAGGTCCTGTCTCAGCCTAGAGAGCAAGAGCTAATGATGGGGAAAAACAGAGCTCCAGTTCTTCAGGGAGCAGGCTGTTAGAATCCCAGTGGGCCTGGTACTAAGGTGGGCATGAAAGGTCTAGATAGTTGAGAGCGAGTGTTTTACTTTTATAGCAGCACACCTTTAGATGATAAAGACAATTAGTTAGGTGAGCCGCCAAGTCCTCTAGAGGGTTGCAGTTGGCTTAGCATACATTCAGAGTGCTCTGGCCATAAGCGAGAACAACCATAAGCTTTGACTAGTCCTCCATAATGTACCGATTCCAATCACTAAAGACCTTGTTATGTACAGTCACTAGGCTATTGTGTCATGAATACCTCCTGGGGTGCGGGAACCTTAAAATGACTGACATTTAAGATGCCCTTCTAGATGCTCAGTTTATCTACTCCTCTTTTCTCTTTCTATGCAGAGCTCAGGAAGTATAAATTGATAAATATAAATTCATCTAGACTAAGTACCTAACCTGGTATATTGAATTTGAGTGGAAACCTTAATGCTGGGGAATCTGGTCTAAGTCTAAATATCAGACATTTCCTGGAATTTAAGCAAATGAAGAAGCTTGCTTGGGTCACTTGGCACGCAGCTATATTTCATACCAGGCTAAAGGACTTGGTTTTTTTCCTGAAAGATTGGAGGCTAAGGGTACGTAGTTGAACATGTATGGCTAGATGCCCTGCCATAGTAGAAGTAAATGGAAAGCTGAACGCGTGTGACTGAATAACAGTCCATATCAGGAATATGTTCCCAGGACCTGAGAAGGAAAGCAAAGAGGCCCCTCCTCATTTCGCCAGTTCAAATCCCCACATGCCCTGGAGACAGACTGGATTCCAAGAGCCTGCTCTGTTGTTTTCTCTCAGGTCCTAATTCCACCTTAACCACTGATCCTCTGGGTTGATGTTCTGGTTGGTGTGGCAACCTGCGACCACAGATATCTCATGTTTATCCTTCCCTTGCCAGTCTGTAGCTTCCAGGTTTAACATAAGTCCTTCTTGGTGGGCTGTGGTCAAGGTGTTGGCAGCCTGCATCCTATCTCAGAGGTTTGNTTTGGGGGGGGGGTCTATTCTTGCTCCTTTCCAGGATCTAGAAGCTGCCCATACTCATTGTTGGAGACTCCAGTCCTCTATCTGCAAAGCTGCTCTGCCTCTTTCACCCCCCTTCCATTTTTAAGATTGCGCTTTGATGATGGAGGGAGGGTTAGAGTCTCCAGAAATGGTGTGGGCAGCCTGTAGATACTAGAAAAAAGCAAGGGGAAGCAGTGAGAGAAGGAAGGAGAGACGGCAGGCCCATGACAGTATGGAATTGTGCGGGTTAAAAACTGAATTCCTAAAGATTAGTTAGCTGTATTACTCTTCTACGGTAAGTGAAATCTGCTTCAGAGTTTGTTCAGAGGGACTGTCTAGGTAGCTCCCTCCCTCCAAATTAGAGCCTAAAATAAGCTGCTGGGGCTGGGGCTGTTGTTCAGGTATCATTGGGTTAGATTGTTTCCTGTTGTAATTTTCCCATTCTGTAAGTTTTTCATTGTCTTTCTGTCTTATGTCACATCATATCCTTAGGTCCTGTTTTGGGTGTGTACCTATTTAAGGACTGGGCACAGACGGAGGATGTAGAGACTGTTGGGGTCAGGGGACAGGGTGAATTTGGGTTTGTTTGTTTTAAGAATGAACAAACACAAGGAAGTCTTGCTTTGGACAGGAAATTCTGCAAACCCGAATGGGCAGCTTGCTAATGTCCTAGCAAGGGTTTTGAGTGATGGGGCTATCTCAGGCTACAGGGATGCCTAGAAATGTTTTCATAGGCAAGGCAGGGGCTGGCTTAGGGAAAGAGGGAGAGGGGGAGAGCACACAGCCAGGGTTAAACTGAAGTTAGTGTAAAAGGTTATCTGTTAGCTCAGAGAGTTGTCAGAAGTGTAATTCGGTTTGCCTTTAGGGCTGGTTCAATCCAAGTTCTCAGATTTCATCCGGATTTCTTTTCCTTTTGCCCTTTTCTCTGCCCGCTTCCTTCTTCAGTAGGCTTTCTACACAGCTGCAGTATAGGCACTGGCAGCTCCAAGCTCATCTCACAGAAATTTAGCATTCCCAGTTGAAGGTGAATGTCTCTCTTCCAGTAATTTCAGCAACTAAGACCTGCCTTCCTTTGGCTCCTGTGGGTCATGTGACTGTTGCTTAGCAATCACTGCCGCCATAGCTTTCACCTTCGAAGCGTAAAAGGGTTTCTGCCTGAGAGACTATCGTGTGTCTACTATCAGTGAAGAGGAAGGAAGATGGCTATAAGCATCTGCCAAGGAAGGCGCTTGGTTATAGAACTTAAGCGCCAAGTGTTGGTCCAAAAGCCT
Source organism: Bramus lutescens (assembly GCA_001685075.1). Taxonomy (NCBI): domain Eukaryota; kingdom Metazoa; phylum Chordata; class Mammalia; order Rodentia; family Cricetidae; genus Bramus; species Bramus lutescens. Next base: position 92,015 of record LOEQ01002935.1, on the reverse strand, counting down.
CAGTTCCGTCTCCATTCCACTCCTCCCACCTATGTAGCCTCAACCCAGCTCTTTAACACACATAGAAACAGACAGACAGAAGCATATACCCAGACTGACTGACTCATGGAGACGTCACTAGGGTAGTGTTGAGGATATGCTGGCACAATGCCTACATACTCCTCGGTCTGTGAACACTGTTCTCCATTCTCTACCCTGTTGTGCTTGTATTATACCTGTGTGAGCCTGTGGGAATTACAGGTACTACATTCTTGGGCTCTCTTTGTAAAGCTTGAGTCTGCAATCTGGTGTCGAAACATCAGTGCTCCTCCAGCTGATGATGATACAGGCCAATTATTCGTTACTGTATTTACAGTGTATGAGCGTGAAAGCATCTTAGATAATTATAGTTATGATTATAACACTTAATGTGCACTGACATCTTACTCCATGTGACGTGATATTCTAATACTGGTTTGGTTTAATCTTTTGAGCAAGTCTGAGAGCTGCAGTGAGCATCCCTGTCAGCCACACAGCTGCTGGAAGAGCTTGGGTTTGAACTGAAGCAGTTTAACCCTAGTGACTCCTCCAGTAATGCTTCTTCATCTTTCCATAATTCATGGATGTGGTCTCTCTTTAAGACTGATCATTTGGTAAAGTGATAGAAGCAGCTGGGCCTCTCTAACATGCCTATTGTTTATTGTTCTAGGTGTTTCTCCAGGTCTGACCATCTTGCTCTCCATATGAAGAGACATATCTAAACAAAACAAAACAAAAACAAGAGTCAACAACAACAACAAAAATAACAAAACACCATAAAGGCCAGAGTTGCCATGGCATCAGCCAATGCCCAAAGGAAATGCCCTGAGGCGGAGGGCTGGACTTCAGGCGGGGTGCACTGCCTCGCAGAAGAAAGTTCTCGCTTACAAACCTGTGTACATACATGTACACGCACACATACACACACCCTCACGCACAGACCCACTGTCATGCACTCAACTATATTTAAAGTATATATGTGTATTTCTTATGCCTTGCCCTAGCCAGATGGTAGAAGACGAGGAAGAAGGAAGCCAGGTGAACTCAGCAAGGCGCTGGCTGCTGACTCCACCGCTATTGGAATTACTTCCCGCTGTTGCCAATGGAAAAAAGCGAACAAGCAAGCACGGATGTCTCGATGGTGGCCAGCAGCGCGAGGGGCTTATGTAACTTTGCTTCTCAGTGCAACGTTTTAAGAGAATTCACCATCTCCCGGTTGCTTACGTGTAGCACTAACGTTTCCTTTTAATTAGTTGGGGGAATTGACCTAGCAAACCAAATTGCAGTTTGGTAGCCAAACTTAACTCCTGGTTTATTTGTCCTTTGTGTGTGAAAAGTCCTGCTATTCCATGCGTCACGCTTCCTCCCAAAACTGTCGGTTGGTTTGGGTTCTTCTTAGGACCCTTGAGCTCTTTTGAGTCGGTACCAACGGCTTAGCAGCAGCAGCCTGTGGATTCCCATCTTACACCTCTCTGGCCTGCATCTCTCTAGACTTCACTCTCAAGGGAGGAGTTTTCTTTTCTTATCTTTTTGACTCTCACACATCATATGCACTAGGGATTCTGGAAACTTCTAGCATGACTGCAAAGTGGCCAAGAGAATAAAGTCCTTGATGACAAGTCACAGTATACCCCTTGAGCCTCACCTTCTTGCCAGTGCTAGATTTTTTCTTTTTAATCTCTCTGATTTTTTGCTAACGGAAACTTGAAAAGAGCTTATTTGGAAGCTTAAATGTTTTATCTTTTCTTCATGGACTAAACCTCTTCGGGACTCTCGCAGCACCTGGATGTCCAGCTCTCGAAGCAGCCAATCAGACGGGACGTCCCAGTTCTCTCATCCCTCCTTGAGGCATGATGACCTCCGCTCACAGGGAGCAGCTACTGTGCTGTCATGGCTACCCTAGAACCAGTTACAGCATAGATGTCGCTAGTCTCAAAGGGCAGCTGCATATTTAATCTAACTCTGGGTTATGACCTGACAAAAAGCCAAAAATATCACTCTTTTCCAGGAGTGGGGAATCTGAGGATGCCTCCCAAGTCCAGAGGTATCACAAAGCATCATCCCATCCCTTCCCTCTTACCCACTGAGCTCGTGGTACCCACTTGTTAAATACATTCTCCAACATGCCATTGTGGGACTGAAGGTCGTCCATTTAGGAAAGGATGGAGGTGTCTCTCTTGTGATGTGTCTGGAGGTATAGGGGGCTTTCTTTGGGGAAGGGGGAGCTGGTTCTTTTGGCTAGGCCCACCATTGACTTGTGACCTAAAGCACCCAGGATCAACAGAGGCCTCATATTTACTCCAAAAGCTGACTCCAAGGAGTTATATTGCTCTCTTGCATCTCACACACATACACCCAATGTTGGTCTCTATCTTCCTGAATTCTTAGCTAGCTGGCACTGGCCTAAACTCCAAAGACTGCCTTTAGGACCATAAAATGTCCTATGCAAGCAAGCGGGGTGGTTATTAGGGCAGATTGTATATTTTGTATATTCTGGGACCATCCCTTCAAGACATGTCTAACAAACAAAAATGGCATTTGGTCCACACATGGTTGCTGCTCCTTCATACCAGCTGGCTCCCTCCTGCTCCCTCTGACTGCTTCACTCATTGACTGTTAAAACGCGACACCATACATATTTGAGATGCAAAACTGAAGTCCTTTAAAGGAAATAATAATAATAAGCAACACAAACACACATGACAGCAACCTTCAAGATCCTTGGCACTTGGGTTCTCAGCTTTCTACAACTTTTGTTTCCCTGAGATGTTGAATCTACTCGTCTGAGGGTGAAAGGACCTCCTCCTTGTCACAAGCGCTATAGCTTCCAGTGGGACACTTGGAGCATTTTGAGGTCTGGCCTTTAGGAATTTTCTTTTTTCTTTTACATTTTTTTCAATTTAGACCAAAAATAAATAATAAAAAAAGAAAAGAAAGCACCCTAAAACACACATGTGCGC
>LOEQ01002934.1:123671-161024 GCA_001685075.1 Bramus lutescens | reverse complement strand
GCTCTTCAATTGTGAGTCTTTGTTGTTCGGTAACTGATGGGAGCTGGCTGTCAATACTCTTTTCTGTTACATTTACTTTCCTTGTCACTGGCATTGAAACAGCCAAATGTGCTTTTAGCTTATTAAAATGACAGGGACAATGCAAATTCCCTTTTAGCAGTAAAGAAGTGAAGAGTCAGGGAAAGGGCTCAGGGGATAAAGCACTTGCTCCAAAGATTGAGGCCCTGGGTTACTCTCCTCAGGGCCCATCTAAAGCTGCGTCAGGTAGCGTAAGTGTGCAATCTCGGTGTTCCTATGATGAGATGGGAAGTGGAGACTGGAAATCCATGGGTTTGGCACACTGGCATACCCAGTGGCAAAAAAAAAAGATCCTGTTTCAAATAACATCGAAGGTAAAGACCAAAAGCAGAGGTAAACACACACACACACACACACACACACACACACACACACATGAGATAAAGTTAAAAAAAGAGAATTGGAGGGAAATTTGAATGTTATGATCCCTNCACACACACACACACACACACACACACACACACACACACACACACACACCTGAGATAAAGTTAAAAAAAGAGAATTGGAGGGAAATTTGAATGTTATGATCCCTTTATGGTAGAGCATATACAGAGTTAGCACTTTATCTGGTGATTCGCATGTAGTCGTGCATGTAGAAAGTAGGCTTTATTTTCATTTAGTAGGTCCTTAATCTAATGGACAGTAATTTCACCTGCCCACCATTCATTCCCTTTAATTTTGTAGAGCAGCCTGACCTTTTGGAAGCTAGCCAGCCCCTTCTCAGTTCTATCCCTTGCATTCACTCAGCAGTAGGAAGCTCAAGTGATTCTGAACTGGCCAACCAATACCTCTGTCCTTCTCCAAGTTACTGGTGGCTGTGGGTTGAGTTGTGTGGGGGTGGTATCTCTAATGCTGCAGGATGTGTTCTTATCAGAGACAGCTTATTTCTCCTTACAGTGCTGGACAGAAGTAAGCAAGTTTTAAAAACTCACTAAAATGGCTCCAAAGCATCCAGAATCCGTATAAAAAGAGGACACTCAGACACTCAAAGAGGGAAGACAAGAAAAAAAAGAGGGAAAGCTTAGGCAGAATGTTGTCTTCAAGCCCGGGCAACAAGGAGCTGGGAGGAAGGCATGGAGGATTCTCCCTTATCGTCCTCAGAAGGTAGCAAGGCTTTTGAGAAATTGATCTTGGACCTATAGCCACTGGTAGTGTGTTCCAGGTACCGAGCATGTGATCCTTGGTTAGTCAACCTGCAAACTAATATGGGAATGATCAAGAAACTCAAGAGAGGCCAATGAAACTTGGGCTAGGAATTTGAATGAAACAACTGGAATAATGAATATCTACTTTCTTTTCTAACTGCGAGGAAAGAGGAATGGAGCTTCGGGGCTTTCCATGCAGATGGAGGTAGAAGCAGTACAGGGAGTCCCAGATGGAGACTGAGTGAGCAAGATGGAGTCCTAGCGACTTGTTGGATTCACAAGTACAAAGCATTTTCAAATAGCCCCCAGATCTTGAACTTTCCATTACATTGGCCCGTAAACTCTCTGCTTTTGCTCCCTTCAGGCTGAGACATCCTATCAGTTACTCAAAAGGGCCCAACTGAGGGTTCTTAAGCAGCTTTGGAACTGATCAGAAAGTTGAGAAAGTGAACTCCATCTGGTTCCTCCTGTGCACGAATATGGAAGTCAACAGGGAAAGGGAGTATTTGGCTCGAGGAATTCTGAATCATAATTACAAAGTCCCACACCCACATGGCCTGGGGACTCCTTCAGAGAAGTCATCACGGAGCATGCCCAGTGACATGAAAAGACTATGTATTCAATATCAAGGTGTGATATTAAACGGAATCATTCAAATATCAGTGGCATGACTCAAATCTATTTTTGTCATTCCTTATGACATTATCTTCATGTTATTCTCAAATGGTCCCCTAGGATATGGATACTTCTAAAAGAGATGGCTTTATAAATGTCACTTAGCACTAAGCAATAAAACTCCATGGCATTTTCCTTCAAGTTCATGGCTCGCAGACGACTTCTACAGTCTCTATGGTGGACCATTGTGTATGTATATTTAGGAAGCCGCCTTTTTCCCTTTCAAGAGAGAGCTCACAGACGCTGGAAGTGGGATGATTCTAGAGATGTGTGCAGACTTTGGGGGGGGGTCCTGCAAGACCAGATTGCGGCTATGAGTCTCCTTATAATTGAAGATCACCAGTGAAAACCTGGCCCAGGATAGTCATGACCCCGAGTGATTACCATCTGTTGATTATTGGTCTCAATCCAGTTCCTCAGGCTGGTCGCCACATTAAAAAGGCTATGCACATATATTAGCATCAAAATAATTAACCACAATAGCATCTGTGCCAAGGACAGAATGAATGGGCCGTTTAAAACACACTGTCCATTCACGCCTAAAGGTGACCTCTGTGATTATTCTGGGGCAATCTCTCAGAGGCTTTGCCTGATTCGGGGCAAGAATTTGACTTGCTACATTCTGGGATAAATCATAGATTATTGAAAAACAGAACTTATACACACACAAACACATATATCACAAGACATATATGTGTACATGTATATATATGTATCTTCTCATTAGTAATTTTTTTTATCAAGGATATGCTTATCAAGAGATGATATAAAGCAGCTTGTACTGTCACATACACTATATCAATCTTCTACATTTTACTTAAAAACAAAAACAAAAATAAAGGGACGAGGGAAAACTTCATATGAACAAGATGGCACCACTAATGAGGTTGGCATGCAGCCCTGTAAAGTGGGTGGGGGTGTGGCTCAGTGGCAGAGCCCCTGTCCACTGTTCAATGAGGTCCCGGGTTCCGTCTGCAGCGCTGTAAAACAACAGCGCGCCACACAGTCTTGCAGCTTTGCTCGTGGCCAGCTTTCTAGGGTGAAATATGAAAGGAGAACCCGATCAGTCAGCTTTGGGGAGTCATCATGTTCTCGTAGGAAAGGTGAAGGAGCACACAGAATCTTCATAATTCAGAGACAGACAGGACTTGCCCTTCCTTTCTCCCCCTGGTGCTGAAGGAATCTAAGAATCACAGTTCGCTTTTGCAGGGCCTCCATCCCACGTCTACATTTCATCTTCCCAACACAAAGTTTTTTCTAATGTTATGGAAGCAACACACGCTCATTTCCCCACCCTTGCTGCGAGCATGTGCTCTTTCGGTTGCTTTATAAGCCTTCTTCAGTGCATTGCAACAACACAATGGTGCATGCGTGTGTGCCTAGGTCTGTATTTGTGTGATTCTGTGTGTGTAAGGGGGTAGCAAATATTGTTTCTCTTTGACAGATGAATTCAGGCCTGGTATGGGAATGGCACAGGTTGGGAGAAGGTGAATCAGACTCCCTGGTTTCTGTCCCTATCCCTGGCACTCCACAGCTGAAGGAGAACTAAGAAGGTGTCTCTCGTTTCTGACGGTTAGACTTGTGGAAAGCATTGCTCTAGTGCAGTGGGATGTTTTTGATGATTCTGTTAATCTTGTTAAGAGACCATGTGTGGGACTAGAAAGTTTATTGTGTATCATGCCTATTGCATGATACAAAAGCCTTTAGTCTATCTTGTTAAGATTCGACACAAATGTAGAAGGATTTAGTGGAGCACGTGCGGTTGAAGGTCAGCATGTCAGAAACAGTGGAGGATGATTGCACTTGTGGATGTCTGGCCAACAAGAGGCACTGATGATGGAGCCAGGCTGGCCCTTCACTACATCGCCTAGACTAGGGTGCCTGTGGAACTGATCATACATACTTAGCTCTACTCAGAGAGAAGAAAGTGACTGAGACAGCATCACAGCCAATGTCCTGTGTTTATGGCAGAGTGGACCGGTAAGATTTTTTGTTTGTGTGTTTTATAAAGGGTGCTACAGGAAAACATGGAGGTCATCTAAAACTTGGCAGCAGAGCTACTGACTTTGAGGCACACCAATATGTCAAAATGTGTTGTCACTGGTATGTCTGGGGAAAACTGTCATGACTTGAGGTAAATACAGCACTGAGTTCTGCAAATATACAGCAAGGATAACACACACACACACACACACACATGCACGCACACACACAATAAGCGCATACAAATATAAGTGTGAATACAGAGAGGCACTCTCTGACACACACACACATATATATATACATACACTTACACATAAATACAGAGACACATACTAACATATACACATATACAGAGACACACATACACACACAGAGAGACACATACACATACACAACACCATACACCCTTGTACACAGAGACACATACAAACATATACACACATTATACAAATATACAGAGACATTCATACACACACACAGAGAAACATACACACATGTACACATACATAGAGACACAAACATATACACACATTACAGAGACACATATACACACACAGAGGACACTTACAGACCCCCCCACTATCTGTATATTAACCATAGGCAGCACTGCCACCTGTTTTATAGTTAGCTTCTCCATGTAGGTGATGGTTTCCTATCAGATCCATGAGGTCCAGATAGTGGGAGCCAGCCTGCAGGGGCTCTGAAAGCTGATATGGAGACACATGAGTGCACATTTGTATTCAGGGAGGTGATGAAATAGCCAGCGGTGCTTAGTGGATGCAGAAGAAGAAGGCTAGCTACATCTGCAGAAACCTCTGTACGTCGAAGGCAGGCCAGCACTGGGGCTGGGGTGAGAATGAGCTAGTAATGGCAGAGGAAAAGCTGGAAGGGGGATCAAGAGTTCAAAGTCAGCCTGGGCTATACAGAGGGAATATTTCTCAAAACAGATGAACAGGAAACCTAAACACCTCCCATCCTCGGCTCACTCGCTGTTCGGTTCCATTCCAGCCCTTTGGGAGAGCTGAGAATGTTGTCACCATGCCTTAGCTTTACACGGGAGCCACCTGCCAAGTTTGGTTGCCGGGATTGAATACTGACTTCCGGTAATTGGTGAAAATCATGGGGTGACTGCAATGTGTAGCCAAGGTCTATTTGCTTTTCAAGCCATTTTAGTTTTGGCTTATGATCACTTTAATTCTCTAAGATTTCTCCTGCTTAATTAATACATGGTATAAGTGTAGAATTCCGCAACTATTTTTCAGTCTGTTTTGGTGATCCTCTGGAAATCTTCCTACTACTGACTTCTGGATCTGGTTTCCATCACCCTGAGCATCACAATTATTATCCAGCAGTTCTATTTCTTCTTGTATGAAGATGGTACTGTTGGACATGCAGGACACACTACCCTAAGTTATTGTACCCTGTCTGTCATTTGGGAAACCAGAAGAAGCAAGAAGTTATTCTTCCCTTCCCTGGTCCTTCTACCACGGGTGTCATAAAATACAGAAAGGTCTCTCTGTCTCTGTCTCCATCTCTGTGTCTGTCTCTGTGTCTATCTATGTCTCTGTCTCTTTCTCTGTCTCTCTGTCTCTCTGTCTCTCTCTCTCTCTCTCTCTCACACACACACACACACACACACTTTTCTCCCTTTTACCCTAATGAGCCTCAAGTGATTGGGTCTTTTCTACACTCAAGGGAAGGAATATCACTCAGAGATGCCAAGAATTGGAATAAACATGCCTTGCTCAGTTCATCAAAATGAGATCAGTCCCTTTTGTTCTCCAATCATATTTCAGTGTGCCTGTGCATAAAACCCACAGAGTTCCACATTTCTCTGGGTGTGTGTCTATGTCATGTGAAACTTAGACTATACCAATCTATATGCTGTTGCCTTGTTAACTTGTCTGTCAGATGGGCTTCAGCCAAAACCCTGTAATGGCGAGGAAAAGACAATGCTTTCCCCCTGAAGCACCAGGCCTGGCAGACATCCAAGCCAGAGCAGAGTGCACCATGGTCAATATTCTGATGGAGGCTTCCATTGTCAACCCGCCTCGCGGCCTTGCTCTTTTGAGTTCAGAAAGTAGATGGTCTATCCCTCTGCTCCATCTCTACGGTCTGACTCAGAATTTGACCCTGTAGCTGAGGCTCATGGGAGAGGCTTTCACTGTTAGCCTTCATGACTCCCATTCTGACCCTTTTACATTTATCTTCTCTATTGCTTTCAGTAAAATAAAATGTACCATGTCACTTGCCAGCTTTAAGTCCATCATCGAGTCCTGTTCTCCTGGCATTGCTAAAAAATGCTGGCTCCCAATAGGGGGCCAAGTAGCTCTGTCAAAGGGCTTCTGCTACATTTTCAAGACCATCACCCTCCCTTCCTCCTGCTGGACCTACGTCTGGCAGCTGCGTGCTCCCAGTAATTCCCGCTCAGCTCCCTGGCACTGCCCTCTTCATATATATATATAACCGCTCACTATCTCATTATCTTCAGCCTGAGCTGACGCAATAGACCCTGGCACTTACTGAGTGGTCCCTACGAATTGGCTCACTGAATTACTGAACTAATATTCAATTCTTTCCCTACTGCTGGGCAGCACAGCCATATCTGATAGCTAATTTCCAAACAACCGTTCTAGAGTGATGAACAAAGGCAGTCAAAGATTAAAGAAAAACCTAAAACATAGTGATCCTGGCACCCTAGAGCCAGAGTGCAAGGTCAGGGATCAAGGGTGGGGAGGTGGGCGGTTGGGAGGCTAGGGGTGGGTATGGGTGGGTGTTTTGGGGGTATAACTGCCTTCACAAATGGGCTTCACCCTAAGCAGCCAAGGTTCTGTTTCAGGTACAATTTTGTGCATATAAGAAATCATTTCTTTTAGACAAGTTCAATGCCCATATGAGTTTCATTACAGAGAATTAGAAGGTAATAAAGCTCCCCGGAGACAAAATAATAGCATGAAGATGTTTCTAGATATGGCCTAGCTCAGCATTTGATTAAGGATCATATTTAGTCCATAAGGGGAATAGTTCAAGCACCTATGTTCTATGAAATAGGAGGTTGATGATTTATCAGGAAATGCCTAAAGAATGAAAGGTTTGTAGGGAAAGGGATCCTCTGGAGACAAAAGGAGATGACTTTTGTTTAATGTTTATTGTGTTTCCCCTATCATTTTTAGGGAGTGATTTCTTAGGCGTTAATTTGATTTCCAGGAGGTGAATGGCCATAATGAAGTTTTGCAGTGGTGCCTTCTGTGAAATACTGACTTAATAGTAATGTGAAGAAATGTTTATGTCCCAGGCGCTCAGACATCTACTTGTTTGAGAGCAATATAGCTAGGATACTATGCAACCAGCCTCCAGTAATTGTGTACACCTGGGCTTGAACTGCTAATTGCTAGTGTATTAATTAAAACAATTCTTGAGCATTTTTGCTTCAAGAAGCTGTGGTAATAAAAGTTTAGCCAGTCAGCTTCATATGACTGCTCCCCACCTTGCCCAGATTTTAAGATTGAGACTACTAGCGCGATTTGCGTGGACATTTCTGACCACCATCTTGGGGTGCTATATAATGCTAGAGAATGATTACCAAAGACATCTAAGCAGACACTTTCTAGGAAAATGGTTTAATTAAAGAGGAACATTCTTCTTTTGGCTTACCCATTCAGAATTAAGCACAGGCTGCTTACAGATGAAGGCACAGCTTTTTAATCCCATCGAGGCGGTTTTCCTACCACCTGTTTGTCCACAAGATGGCAGTAAGTGTTTCTGTGATGATTTTGGTCTTTTGTGTGCGAACATGGGTGTGTGGATGGGAGAGGGTGAAAAATTTTGCTTTAGAAGAAAAAAAGTATTTACTTGATGTTTTATATTTTCATGTCAACTAAACCCAGTAGCCTATAATTAGTTTTAAATGCTTTCAAGTAGAAAGTTACATTGGTACCATAACCATTAAGATGAGCATCACCACAGAACCGTATAACCAGGTTCTCCCTCAGCCGTGTGACTGAAAGAATGAAAGAGAAAGGCTACCATTTTGCTTTAAGAAACGACACAGTTCTAACTTGACTCGCTAATAATTTGCAAATACACAGGTTCACTTTGAATCCTTAGGTGAGTGAACGCCACGTGCAAAAGTTTTGGATGTGGAACATCGGGCGTACTAGAACCTTCTCTGTAAGGTTGAAGGCAGCAGAGAACATCAACATGTATTCACTCAGCTGTCACACAGGCGATGGGTGACATAAGGGACTTACGGGCAGTGAGCTGAGACACTAAGGCGGAGATAATTTTTAACTGAGGGGAAGGAGGGAGGGAGTTTTGGAAAGCAGAACTCCCAACGTTTGCCTTGGAAAATGAGAATGATCCAGCTTGCCAGGTGTGGGAAGAAATCCCAGGCGGGGAGGAGCAGCCCGGATGTCCATCAGTGCACCAGACGGTGAAGGGAGTGAACTTAGCTGCTGAACGGTAGGTTTAGAAGTTTGGGTTTACTCTGGAGGCAATGAAGAGCCACAGAAGAGTTCTGTGCTCAGAGGCAGCCTACCAGCAGTGGTTCAGAAAGAACAGCCTGGAGTCTGAGCTTGGTGACTGAAGTGGCAGGAGACAAGCTGCGCGATTACGTACGGGTCTAGAGAGAGGAAGTAGACGGCCATGTCCAACATGTAGCTCCAACGCTAGGGCCATTAACTTCATCCCTTTAGGCCTCCTTCCTCATTAACAACAACAGCATAAAAGAGTTGGTGGGTTTTTTTTTCCACTTCCAAAACCCACAGGGATGCCCAGGAGGTCCACCTGGCATAGGGAAAGGACAATGGACACCGATATCAGCAAGGCGGGCAGAACACTGCCTGCTCTTGGACTGAAAAGTGAATGGAGGGCCTTTGGCAGGGAGGGATGGGAATGACAGGAGAGACCACTGCACTCAGCTAGCTACCTGGAAAGACAATTGGCCCTCAGCAGTAAAAGTAAAGCCAGCCCTGGAAGAATGTATTTGCAGTTTAGACTCCACTTCAGTGCTACACTGTGTACTCTATGATATTCTATATTAATTAGCATTCTAGGTAGCATTTAAACACGAACAAAGGTAGTACTTAAAGAAAGATTTACGTAAATTATCAGCATAGATATCCAAATGGCTTTTATAGGTGCATCTACTCTTCTGTTCTACTTAAATGCAACCTTCAGCACATCTGTCAAATGTCACAGAAGGGACGGGACTCTTCAATGAACAGTTAAAATGGAAGCAATAGAAAACATTGTTTGCACAGAAACCGGGCACTGCGGTTGCCACCTCCTGGCCCTGGGCAGTGAGTTGCTTTCCCCTAGCGGTGAAGCGGGGGGGGGGCTTAAGCAACCACATGGACCCTTCAGTCACAGCGAAAAGGAAAAGTGTGGAGGAAGCGCATCTACAGGAATTATTGCCAGGGGTGCATCACATCTGCTTCCTCACACTGCCCCAACTCATCCTCACAGCAGAGGCGACCCAGGAGTGAGGAATTTTCCCTACGAAGTTCGGATGAGATGGCTGAATGCAAGGGACAAATGTGAAGTTATCAGATACTTATCAGAGAATGACTGAAAACCTATGCAATTTCCAGGACTGTCGTGGAGCAAGCTCAGACAGTTTCAGGCTAATCTCCTGGCCCACAGCATTGCACAATGACAACTGATGCCCAGAGGGGCACGTGAGGGGAGAAGAGACCCTCACACTCTGCCAGATTGTCAGATTGAGTCTGTTTGGTGCTGTTTAGTACAGACCATGGAATGTGAGGTGGGCATTTCCATTCAGTGTGCTGGATGTTCAGCCATCAGCATTGTACAACCTGCTGTCTTCATAAACAACCATTTACCAGATAATAAAACAAATAAACATAATGTAAAGACAGGGATATACACTCCTTAATAGATGAAGCCAAGGTCTTCCTATCTAGGTTAGATGCTTTTATATGTAACTATAATTTACAGTTCCTGGCTCTCTAGCCACTTTGAACTCCATGTCTGTGTTTGATTTCCAAACCTTTCAGAAATTTTAAATGCCTTTCCTGAGAGTTTGGATGACTCAAACATCAGCTTGAAAACAAATATAGAAGGTATCATTAAAACTTGGGATGGCTGGAGCTGGAGAGATGGCTCAGTTGTTAAGAGCACTGACTGGTTTTCCGGAGGATATGAATTCAATTCCCAGCATCCATATGGCAGTTCACAATTGTCTGTGACTCTAGTTCCAGGGTATTTGAAACCTCACACAGACATATATTAAGGCAAAAACACCAATGAATGAATGAATATACACACACACACACACACATACCTTGGGATGACACCACACATTTCTTAAATTAAAAAATTAGAGTGTGCACATAAATTCATGTGTGTGCATTTGTGTGTGCATGCTTCTGTGTGCATGCATGTGTTTGTAGTGTACATGTAGAGAGCAGAGTACAGCCTTGAGGAGTTGATTCTCTCTCTCCACCTTGGTTCTCTTTTTCCACCTTACATTGGTTCTAGGGAATTGAACTTATGTGGACAGGTATGTGGGGCAAGAAACTTCACCCACTGAGACATCTTGCCAGCCCTGTTAATATTAATAACTGAGGCATTTCTTTAATACCAATAATGTAAATGTACTGTGTAATTTCTCTTCTTTTATTTTGAAATCTGTTGCTTCTCATTTAAATACGTATGAAAAGCATATGTTGGTTGAAAGCAATGCTTTAGCCAATGTGGTGGGGCGTCAGAGAAGACACCACAAGCTTATGAGAGGAAGGAGCCAAAGGAGAAGCAGTGCACAGAAGACAAAACCAAGGGCTAAACATTAGCTTGGGAAAGTCAGAAGAGGAAAACTGGCTTGGTTAGTGGATTTGACTTTCTGCCTCTGGATCAGATATTTGGAACTCAGCCCTTCCTCTTGTTGTCAACCAGCAGAGACCACCTAGAGAGCCTTAGGAAGCTGTCCGCTTTGCTTTGTCTCCACCATGAAGAAACCATGTCTTCATGGTTTTTATCCCCAGCACCTGTTTTGCTAGATCTTGGCTCATGGGGCATGTCTGCAAATGTTTCACCAATCAGTGAACCAGCTATTGCCTCTGTATCAATAGGGTCTATATGCTCACAAAAATAATGCTGTATTAAGTATAAAACTAATGCTATACTAATAATACATAGGATGGTGTGCTTGATGGTGCATAGGGAGTCTAAATAAGCGTCATGGTATGAAACACTTTTGTTCCTCATTTTCTCCCACCTTCTTTCTTGTATGTTTGAAGTATCTATTGACTTCAAGGGATAAAGCTATAGAATGTCAGAAGGATCCTGCAGGTGATTTAAGATAAGATAACTCTTGTCTCTCCCATATCCTTGACAAGATTGTTATGACCCTTGTCTAACCATGAACACTGAGGGGATCATTGTGCCTCCAGGTGACCAGTTTAAGTGTTCCTGTTGGCACCATACTGTTCTTTATTATCTGGTATAAATCTGGACCCTTGTATTTCTGGCTATTGGCTCTAGTCTAGAAAGAAGGACTCCTTTACTGTTTAGAGACAATGTTCTGTTAAATAGCCCAGGCCATGCTTTAACTTGTAACCTTCGCCATTACATGTGGTGCTGGGGATAAAACTCATGGGTTTACACATGCCAGACATCTACTGCTAGGCTTTATCTACATCTCTATAATAGTTCTATGTATTGAACACAATGGTCTTTACCGTCTCTAAAAGCATAGATCAGCCTGCCCTTCATCTAGTATTCTTAGACTAAACTTTTGCTTTTCTCATAATTCTGTGTACATCTGTACTCTCCTTTCAAACAGTTGGGAGTGCTGGGTTCTACTGATGCTGATGAGGCTGCAATCTTCTTGAAACCCAAGACAGGTGGGGGTGGGGGGTCTCGAAGTTTTCAGTCTGTGGTTGGTGGATCACTTGATGGGGTGATAGGTAGCAACCCCAGAAAAGCCATTCACTCAAAACTGGAAAAACTGTCCGCATGATCAGTCCCCATCTTCCCCATCTCCAGCCCTGTGGCTCTCATGTAGGGATCCCAGATGGATGTACTGTGCCCTCATTTTCTGATGCTGTAGATCTGGATGGAGACTTGGACTATTTCTAAGAGGTCCCGGGTCATTTTGTGCTGCCAGTCCAGAGTCCACAGTTGAACTAATATCCTGGACAATGCCTCAGACAAGTGACAGCTTCAACATGAATGTCTGTTTAGGGGTAAGACTAATATAAGGGAAGCGAGAGGCCTACAAAGGATGAAAAGTGTAGAGCCCTTCATCCTTAGAGCCATTTAGGTCCAGCATCATCCAGATGAGTCAGCTGCATCCAGCAAGCTGATGGCTGGAGTACTCTTTATGCCATAGTGTGGCCTCCATGGTAGGCAAATGTTGACGCTCAGGGACTCAAGCTTCCTGGGCACATCTAAAACGTTGGTTCCTAGTTGATTCATCACCCTGGTGACTGCTGAGAGTCCTTGTTACAGGTGTAAAAGAGTTAAGTGGCCACAGTGAGGTCCAACTTCCAATGTGGTACCCATTAGGACATTATTCATTGAAATCCTGTTATTCATGATACCACAGATGGAGTTACAAGGCATTATGTTAAGTAAAATAAGCCAGGCATATCCGGGCAGTGGTGGCACATGCCCTTAATCCCAGCATTCAGGAGGCAGAGGCAGGTGGATCTCTGTGAGTTTGAGACCAGTCTGGTCTAGAGAGTTATTTCTAGGACAGCCAAGACTACACAAAGAAACCTTGTCTTGAAATCCAAATTAAAAAAAAAAAACAAGCCAAACACAGAAAGATGGGTATCATGATCTCATTCATATGTGTAATCTCAAATAGTTAAGTACACAGATATTAACACAGAATGTTGGTTCTTAGGGTCTAAAGAAAGCAGAAGGAAGGCACAAGAGGTCAACATGTCAATATTAGAGTTAGAAATGAGGAATAAATTCTGGTATTCCATGCACAGCAGGGTGATTATCATTAGCAACAATGAAGGAAATATTTCAAAATATTTAGGAGAGAGAATTCAAATATATTAATCATAATGGCAGGTTTGAAGTTTAAGGTGATGGATAGGCTAATTACTCTGAATTGATCACTACCCAATATATACACCAATCAAAACATCACACTGTTCTCATCAATGTGTACAATTATTATATGCCAGTCAAAAAGCAGTAGGGGCTGACATTTGAGCTATTCATGGGTTTGTTATCTCAAAATGTCCTAACAGTTTGGCTTAGTGTCCCTACAGTGGATGGACTGAAGTAGACTTGGAGTGTAGCCGCCATTGAAGAGTTTGGAGAAGAAAAGATGGCAAAGCCCCAGCAGCAGTGTCAGAGCGGAGTGACAACTAACTGTGTGAAGTGTAAGCATGAAAGAGGAGATTTCAAAACTCCATCCAAATCCTTAAATGACAGGATGAGTTTTTCAAGGAGAAAATGAAATCCCACATGAGATAATATGTCATAATAAATAAGGGCTATGGCTCGTGGACCACTCCCCTATCACTTGTAGCCTCAAACTTTGCCTGTCTCCTAGGAGACAGCATGTAAATAAGTGATGCTACAATGCAGAAAAATAACAGGAAAAGGTGTAGAGCAGTGGTCCTCAACCTTCCTGATGCTGCAGCCCTTTAATGCAGGCCCTAACCGTGTAGTGACCCCCAGCCATAAAGTTACTTTCATTACTACTTTATAGTGTAATTTTGCTACTTGTATGAATCATAATGCAAATATCTGTGTTTTCTGATGGTCTTAGGTGACTCCTGTCAAAGGGTCATTCCACCCTCAAAGGGGTTGTGACCCACAGGTTGAGAAACTCTGGTCTAGAGCGTGGTAGCAAGGAACTGTGTGATCAAGGAGGGGGAGTATGTGCGTGCGTGTGTTTCCAGAGAAGTGGTTTTAGAATGATCACTCCATCTCTGAGGAAATTGGCAGGTGGCAGGTGGAAGTTCCAGGTACAGAGGGATGGAAGGAAGTGAAAGAGTTGGCACTGCTGTCTCCAAGCCCTGGAGACCTGACCTTGTACTTTCCCCCACTGCTGCTGGCTTCAGGAGGCCTCTGCTCCCCTAACCTGCTTCCTCTGCAGTGTGAAGGAAATTCACCCTCAAGTTTGACAGGAACTTAAGGGTGTCATGAGGTAGAATTTCACCATTCAAGATAAATACACAATGACAATCCCATTTTGAAACCCCTGGGTATGAGGGCTCCTAGGATTGCTCATCAATCGATCACTTCTTTCCCCTTGCCTGTCACTGGAAACTCTTTGCCAATTTTAATCCAAGTACTGCTTGCCATTAAGCAAATGAAATGACAATAGATTAGGTTTCAGGGAGTTTAAAATCTCTCTCTTAAAGGTGTGCTAGATGGTGGCACTGAGTCATAGTTTATATTTTCAGAGGTGAGGACAAAGCGTGAAGAAGAAACACAGTTACGCAGTTTTGAGCAAGTGGCCTATTCTAGGATGGGAATGGGGGTGCGCTAAGCAGTGTCTTGACTGCAAATGAACTCTGCTCCCAGTGGCCTCTGTCACTAGATGAATGGATGAGGAATTGATATGCAAGGCTGCTATGGGACAATGATTTTACCCTGTAAAGATTTGTTTCTTGTACTTGTTTAATAAAATGCTGATTGGCCAGTAGCCAGGCAGGAAATATAGGCGGGGCATCTAGGCAGGAAGTAGAGGTGGGGCCATGAGAACAGGAGAACTCTGGGAAGAGGAAAGAGTCAGTCTTCAGTTATCACCCAGACATAGAGGAAGCCAGACACAGAGCCAGCAAGATGTGACTGCCTCGCTGGAAAAGGTAGCAAGCCATGTGGCTAACACAGACAAGTATTATAGGCTAATATAAGTTATATTAATATAATAAGGGTTAATAAGAAGCCTGAGCTACTTGGCCAATCGGTTTATAATTAATGTAGACCTCTTTTGTTTCTTTGGGGCTAAATGGCTGCAGGACCGGGTGGGATAGAAAACTCGGTCAACACAAGGCAACTTTTGTACCTGCTGAAATAACTGTTCCTCAAATACTAACACCATAAACCGGAATCCATTCCCTAAATCAGGAAAGAAAAGAATTGGTTTGAGGTTTCTGTGGCTTTATTTATACAGTGACTTTCTGGTTTACTTATCACTGAGCTGAGTAGCTTCAGGAACACACGTGTAAGATCCCATGTAGCTCTTAAATGGTCGAAGTTTCTGGGCTTATAATGCCCAGTGTAAACGTGATCCTTACCTTGTTTTATCTCTAAGAAGGTTCTCGGATTTCCCTTTGTTTAAGCCAGAGAAATGGATGCCTAGCATCCACAGCTGTGTCTCAGTCCCGCCACTCCAGGGGGTTCTGTCCACCATAATGCGTATTCGGGACTGGAGCCTGTCACCCCATGTCTAGGGCTAATTTGTTCTCATCTCATCAAGTTGATAGCCCGGCATAAGAGATTTGCTGTTGGTAAGCTCAAGGCTGATTAATGAGCAATTTCATCAGGGAACAGGGAATACCTGGAGTAATTCATGACATCCAAGCCAGGAAAGAAAAAATAACCTCCAGGGAGACGCATGGTCATGTTAGACTTGCAGAGTTCAGGCTGAAGGTTCGGAGGTTCGAAGCTGTCTGGTAGCAAAAGGATGGCTGTAACAGGCGCCGCATGGCACAGACTTCAGTTGCCGTAAGACTGAGTGAGGTGTTGGGCTAGCTCCTTCTCCAGGAAAGGTTCTTTTAGGCCCCAAATCACCTTGCATAATTTCCATGTTGCTGGCTCAGAGTAACAATGGAATATGGTTATTTTCCTCCTGTGAAGCAACACCCAGGATGATACTAGAGCCCCTTCCCTGCCTTGTAACTACAGTTCCAGACTGCCTCCTTCAGAGAATACACACAAAGGCTGTGCTGATTGGAATCGAGTTCAAAAGCATGGCCTATATCCCAGGGCTTCAAAGAGCTGCCACCTTGAAGTTAAGGAGAGTCTGCTGTGCTTCTCAACTTTGCATCCCCTTTCTGTGAGTGGAGCCTGCTTTATTTTTAATTTGTCCTTCAGAACGGTGAGCATTTTAGACTAAAGTTTCCTTTGGGTTAGCTTTCCATGACTCATTCAAACCTGTGAGCATGCTGGGTCGCCATATTCTGGGTCAGTTGTGAGTACATGGTGGAAGAAAGAATTTGCAGTAGGGATATCAGCAATTTTTTTTGAGACAATTTCAGCGTCACTAATTTGGACTCAGCTAAGCAGACTTTTAATTCAGATTTCCCCAGTGTTGGGATGCAGAATGGTTACCTCTAGTGAAAACAAGGTCAAATATGAATTTGTAGCTATCATTTATTAAACAGTTTTATTGATCATGCTACCAGCCATTGTGACAGGAACTTCAAAGATATCTTTAAAGAATGTGTATGTGTGTGTTTAGGTGCCGACAAAGGTGTTGTGGAAGAGGGTTGTTGGCTTCCCTGGAGCTAAAGGCACAGACTGTTGTGAGCTGCCTGACATGTGAGCTGGGACCTGAACTCTGGTTCTCTTGCAAGAGCAGCAAGTGCTCTTAACCACTGAGCCATCCCTCCAGCCTTCAACACTATCTCTTAACCCCAAGATCATGTATACGGTGAAGACATTGTTACCACACATTCCAGACAATCAGACAGACTCTTGGAGGGTTAAATGGCTTCCCTAAAGCTGTGTAGTTAGGAGGTAGCAGGTAGGGGACAGAACCCAGTGATCTTACAGCATGTTCTTTTCCAGTCCTTTCCCATGAGCCTCTAGAATAGAGGATCTCCCTGTTGTCGAAACTCTTTCCAGCCTTATTGATGCTCTGATATTTCATACCCAGTTCTGACTGCTTCTATACAGAAGCAAAAACATACGAGCATCTCCTTTATATGAACAGAAAACTTGTCTATGATTATTTTTGAACATTTGTCATTAGCATCTTTTTAACACAGCCATCAGTTTAATGTTAAAGCAGGGTCTTTATGCATTGGGCCCTTGGTACCAATAAGCTGAGATTATATACAGCCCGGCTCCTGTTTTACTACAGCAGGGCCTCATTCTCCCAGATATTTCCATCAGCCATCCATCAGGTCAACACGCATCACTCATGTAAAGACACATTTCCATCAGACTTTTTCGCACTCCACAGATGGCAATTACAACGATAGGCACCAGAAGGCTATAAAACAAATAGCTGAGAAATGATTAACTTTTTAGACAGTTGTCAATTCTGCTCTTAAGAAGCAATAGAGGTAGCAATACCTTTTCTCTATGTAGTCTCTGGGCTATAGGCTAAGGATGCATTTGCTCAGGCTACTGCGTCAAAGCATCATAAACTGGATGCTTCAAATAGCTAATATTTTAGGTTTCACGATCCTGTAGGCTTCAAGTTCAAGATCAAGAGGCAGCAGAGTTGATTCCTATAGGGGGCCGTGAAGGACAGTCTGTCTCATGTCTTTGCATTTGGCAGTTTACTGGCCATCTTTTATAAAGTTTGATGTATTTTCATTGGTTCCTGGGAATTGAGCCTTGGGGTTGTGCATGCCAGGGATGTTCCACCTCCAGGCTTTATCAGCAGCTCTCACTTATTCTTTGTTTTGAGACATTTTCAGTAGGTTTTCTAGGCTGGCTTTCACCTCATGACCATCCTGCCTCAGCCTCCTGAGTAGTGGAGATTACAGGCTTGGATCAGCAGGCACCTCTATCTGGCTGGGGCCTTTGGGTTCACAGGGTACTTCCCCTGTGTGCATGATTGTGTCCAAATCACCTCCTTCTAGGGAGAAATCAAAGTACTACCTACCATTGTGATGGTAATCACGATCTTTAAAGTGTGTGTGTGTGTGTGTGTGTGTGTGTGTATGTATTGGTCTCACTATCAATATGTTGTGATTATATATAGTTCAGCAGCTGTTTTACTACAGCAGGGCCTCATTCTCTCAGATATAAACAATGAGTGTAAGTGCATCCTGGCTAACCACAACTAAACACATTTCTTAATAAAATTGCACTGCAAGGTATTGATCTGGGTGTGTGTGTGAGAATCCAGCACAGATGTTTTGGGGGAGTCACATTTCAACGTCTTACTGGATAGCAGGTGAGATGGTGCATGGGAAGAGACCAGGATGAATGAGCACAGGCTCCCCACCGTTCATGTTGTAGACCAGAGACCAGCTAAGTCCCTTGGAGGTACCTTAGGAGCCTGAGTTCTGTGTGATAGTGCTAGCCACAGACCAGGCTGTGCTAGGCACATGTGCAAGCATGTACCTTGCCACAGACGGTAGAGAGTGCTGTTTCAGGGAGGCACAATCTGTGACTGAGTACTGGTGACTGAGCCCGGAAATCTTCCTGGGACTGCACTGAGGCAGTTGGTAAGATGCTTGCTCCTCCCAAGCCGCGGAGGAACAACGTTGCAATCTGCTACAGTGTCATTTGGGCTGTTTCAGGGCAGGGTGTCAGTCAAGAGTTTTAACAAATAGCTTTCCAGCCCTGTTTATATAACAGTTTGAGAGCTTTGTGATTATTATTTAGGAATAAGCTTGAAGTACAATGAGGCAGATAAAAATGTGTTCAGTGGAAAACTACATCTTCATATTTATTGGTTTTATGTCTCTGTGATTTAAGTCCACTCTCATAGGCATTGATATACAATAGCAAAGTAAATGGGTTTTTTTTCATACCAACCAGTACAAGTATATTTAACTTCCTATACCATAAGTCAACAAACCCTTGGTGTTTGAGTCAATGGCATCTGACCTAAAGTGGCAATAATCACCCCACACTACAGCTTACTGTAAGCTTTTTCTTCAGGGTACCAATTATTAGTTCTTAGTCTAGCATTGGGGTTCTCAGAACACATAGAATATCTAGGCAAAGGCAATAAATAGCAAGTCTTCTTTCCTTCCTTCCTTCATTCCTTCTTTTCTCCCTCACCCTCCCTTTCTCTCTCTCTCTCTCTCTCTCTCTCTGAGGCAGGTCATCACTATGTGGCCCAAGCTAACTTGGAGCTCACTCTGTAGACTGCCTTTTAACTCACAGTGATTCTCATGTCTTAGCCTCCCAAGTGCATGGGATATTATACTCATTATAATTTTTTAATCAATCCTCCAAGTTTCTCATTGTCTTTAAGTTTTTCTTACTAAATGATAGCAGTCATTGAGAAAGTACCAGAGGTAGTTCATGAGACATGAAAACAGGTTCAGTTGTTGTATAAGAAGATAGAAATCAGCTTCTCAATTATCCTATTTTTTACAACTTATCTTAACAGTGACACAGGACACATCTCTTTATTAATGATATCTAGATTTGTTTTTGCTTGTTTGCCTGTATTGGATATGTGTGTGTACATGTGCACATGCTTGTGTACAGGTGCACATGCATGTGAGTGTTCATGCATATGTATGTCCATGTATGTGGAGGCCTGCAGTTGACTTCAGGTGCGTTCCTAAACCCTCCTGCTTTATTTATTGAAGCAAGGTCTCTCGATGAAGCCAGAACTCAGTGATTCTGGCTGTTCTAGTTGGCCAGTGTGCCTCAGGATTCCCTGTCTTTGTCTCTGGAGTGCTGGGATTACAGGTGTGTCTGGTTTGTCTTCAGTTCTGAGTTCCAAACTTAAGTCCTCATGCTTTGGGGGCAAAGATTTCATACACGGAGTTATCTCACCAGATTGACACTTTGATATTTGATACTTAAGTCCTTCTTCTTGTCCCTATGTTCTCTCTGTGATAATTTCTGTGTACCCCTATTTCCTCTACAACTGCTGGTAGAGTGTTCTAGGAGGAGAGGTGTTAGGAGCACATACAAAATGAGCCCTCATTGTCTGTTACTGTGAAGGAGACTTCTAAGAGCTGAGGGGTTTAATGTTCCTGGCAGGGACACTCTTGCTATGACAACGCCCTCTTAAAGTGACTAAGTTCCCACAGAGTCATTCTGCCAGCATGCCTCTCCCCATCCCATGAAAACAGAGGGATGGTGATGCCCTGGCTATGACTTAGGTCTGGAAATGTGCAAAGAGAGTGCCGGAGGGATCTAGAAAAGCCATCTTTAACAACCATAGAATATAAATGAAGGATTTAGTATATTAGAGGATTCTGGTTACTTATAGATCTTAGGAGGAAAGAGAGAAGATGAGACACTTAGTCTTTGATTGTAGACTAACTACCAACTTGTGCTTTGACCTCATTACTTGTTTCTCAGTCCAAATAGGAAGTCCTGGACTGTCCCTTGCTTTGGGCAGTTATCCCATAATGCTTCTCCAGCTGTGTGATTTCTCATCTACTTAGTTGCTTATCTACTTAGTTACTTACATTAGAAACTTTGCTGCCATTTTCTCTCCTCTTCCATGACAACTGACAGCTGTTGTCATGCCCCATTCTCTTTGAATGTTTTCAGACTTGTGACTGTCTCCTATTTGACTCACTTCTGCCAATGTCAGACTGTAGTAGCTACATATAAGCCTCTGGACTGGCCTTGCCAGGAGCAGCATTGAGCTTCCATTCCACTGATCTTTGCTTTCACACCATCAAAGAGCCGTTATCTTTTGGCTTAAAAACCCCTCTCTTCCTCTGCCTACAGAATAGAGTTCAAGTTTAGCTGGTCAGACAGAGCCTTTACCCAGGCCTTCCTTTCTAGCCTGAGCTACTCTGTTTGATGCTTTCTTATGACACAAGCCTTGTGCTTTCACACTTGAATGAGTTTTCTTTTCTTCTGCAATTCCATTCTTTCGCTCCTGAAAAAAGAAATGCCAGTGTATGTCTTTCGACTATCCTGAATCAAGAATTTATTGGCTAAAACAGCTAAGTTTTGTCTAAGTGTGCCTGACTCACGAGGGAACAAAATGGAATTCTTTGCTGGCCTCCCTCCCTAGGTATCTTTCTTTGGGGTTAGAAATTGTAAATTATTCAGCTTTCAATTCCTCAGACTTCCAAGAAACATGATAGAAATCATATTTGATGAATGAATGAGAGTAAAT
Organism: Bramus lutescens; assembly: GCA_001685075.1. Taxonomy (NCBI): domain Eukaryota; kingdom Metazoa; phylum Chordata; class Mammalia; order Rodentia; family Cricetidae; genus Bramus; species Bramus lutescens. The sequence continues at coordinate 140,195 of LOEQ01002934.1, read as the reverse complement.
GAGTAAAAGAAGTTAAGCCTGCAATTTTTTTGACATCAATGGCCTTTTTCTTTGGGACCCCTCTCTGCAGATTCTAGTAAGTTAGGAGAGCTGTCCAGATATCTGTCTTGTAAAACTACACACTACTGGCACAGAAAGAGACAAATGGAATAATGGAACAGGCAGTCCAGAGAGAGGCAACCACACTCTTGAGTAATAGGATTTCTTCCTTTTTGGTCCACAGGGAAAGGATGTGCTTTACAATAAATGGTCCAGGGCTTGTTGGACATTGAGGTGGGGAAAACGAAACTGAATTCCTATTTCTTACTATACACATTATTTAATTCCAAGTGAATTCAATGTTTAAATGTACAAAGAATAATTGTTAGCATGATATTTTAAGACTGCAGGAAATTATATTTATGATCACAAGATCAAGAACAATTTATTACCTAAGAGATAAATGCAAGAAAATCTAGAGAATAAAATTGAAAAATGACATGCTAAAATTCAGAGAGTTTATTCTTGAAATGAGAGTACACAGAAAACAATTGACAAACGATAGATAACCTTAGGAAAGCCTAAAGATTTATGACTAGAATTCTAATATGCTGCTTGGGACACAATCTCTCTCTCTTTTCTATCTCTCTCCCCATCACTCTTCAAGGTCTTTGGTATCTCAGGCTAGCCTGGAATTTACTGAGAATGACAAAAATTTCCTTTTCTTCCCCCACCCCCACCCCGAGACAATGTTGCTCCATGTAACAGCCCTGGTTGTCCTGGAACTCTCTTTGTAGACCAGGCTGGCCTCGAACTCAGAGATCTGCCTGTCTGTCCCCCCCATGTGCTGGGATTAAAGCCATGGGCTACCACTGCCCAGTGGCATCAAATTTCTAATTCTTTGGCTTCTCCCTCCTGGGTAAGGTATTATAGGTTTGTGTACATTTTTATACGGTGTTGGGATCAAACCTCGGGCTTCATGCAGGCTAGGGAAGTTCTCCACCAACTGAACTGCTCTGTAGCCATAGAACCCTACTTTCAAGCATTAGTCGGCAGCAGAAGATCGTCAGGCCTGGAGTAAGTCAATATCTTTAGAAAATATGTACACCCAAATGCGTAAATTTTTAAAGAAAGGGTCTGTGTAGCCCAAGCTGCTTGGACCTTGCTATATATTCCTGGCTGGCCTTGATCTTGTTTCATCTTCTGGAGTGTTGAATTACAGATGTGTGACATCACCGGTTCATATATAAGTTCATATATGATCATTAAATGAAAAAAAAAACAATGATGTCTTTACACAGTGCACTCATGAAAATGTATAGAATCTTGATTGGCGTTTTAGCTACAGCTTGCATCCAGCTTTCAGCAGTAAATTTAGAAAGTTCACAGGTAAAGTCCATCACCCAGGTACACCCAGTGTAAGTCAAGGGACACCACAATTTTCAGTAAGGAATTTTCCCCATGGCAACTAAAAGCACTGTATTTAACAAAGACAATTTTCACCTTGTCTTCTCTCGAAAGGAGTGGAGGATGCTGTTATTGACGTTGATGGTTTTTGCCTTTATTTGGGTTCTACTTGAGATTAATTGTCTCCAGCCCTACACCTTCACCCCACTGCGTTTATGTTAACTTCAGCTACTCAGCTGCCATTAGTAGCGCGTGCGCTTAGTGGTTATGTCGCCTCCATGTCTACTCATGCTGAACTCGTGTGTAATAACAATGAGGTAGACAATTAAGAGGAATTCATCTTACACAGCACCACCGAGAAACACCTCTGAGGTTTCCCGCAGTGACTTAAAACGCTCCAAAAGTTCTCATAAGAGAACATCCAATCTCGGCAAATGGCTCTCATCGTCAGTTGCTTTATTTTCAATACCTATCACTGCGAAGTAATGCACTTCCATCCGAGTTTGAAACTGTACTTAGTGCCCGAGAGCAGTTCACATGGGATGACATTGAACTGAGATTTTGCTCTACCCGATTTACATCTTCTTGGGGCGGGGGATAGGGTATCCTTAACCCAGACTAAGTCAACCACAGACATTCATTCGAAATTTGCTGATGGCCAGGGGGTCGCAAGGCTCTCCTGGGAAAGGCTATTGCCAGGGACTCTGTCAGCATGGTGGAGCTAACTCCCCCTGCAATCTCCCTTCACTATCATTTTGAGATTCAAAAAAATGAAATATTCCAGACTCTAAAAGATTCAAGAACTATAGGACAACACGCACATAGTTCACTGCTTAGTGGCTACAGCCTCGATACAAACAGCGCTAACAATTCATTTTCCTGTTCACAGACTCAAAGGCAGGACAGCATGAAGAGCCGTCAGACTGAGAATGCTGTCCCTCCCAATTACATCATCTGCCAGCCTCACACCTGCTTTCTCCTTTACCTCTCTGTTTTAGCTAGAGCTACTCTCTCCTCCCCCTCCCAGAAGGAAAGGAAGACCGCAAGGGAAAGGAGCAACAATTCAGCTGGAGGTCAACTGGGACCCCCCACCCCCGCCCNTGGCTGCCTCTCCTCCCATCAGTGATTGCGGAGAATAGGAAATCAGAAATCAGGCCAAATCCACTGTTGTCATCAAGGAGCAAAAGCTGGGGAGGCAGCTCGTGCTCCTTAGCTGCCTTTTCCCTTTGAAGAAAAATAATTGCCAGGCTGAAAGGGACACAATCCAGGGCAAACACTTTCTTCAGAGCTTATCAGCGTGGAGGAGTCCAGCAGAGCAGGTTGTCTGTGACGAAAATGGCCTGCTCCCCTCTCAGGCCCTGGTCCTGTGATTTCGTCCCCCTAAACTAGGGATAAGGGGGTCTGAGGATCACATCACCCAGCTCCAAAGACTGAGGTGACCTGTGGCTTCTGGGGTCTGTGTGAAGGTCTGGGACTTCGTGTGACTAGGAACGGGAGACAAGGAAAAAGTACCTGCAGACTCCCCGGGGTCTCCAGCCTTGTGCCTCACTAGATTCATGTCTGTTTTCAGCACACAGCTAGTTCATCCTGAAAGCCCCCCAGCCCGCAGGACATGGGTCAAGGGGGCGAGGATAAGGCTGACGGAAGGGGTGCGCTACTATACAAAATGCATGCAGACAGGTGATGTCTTCAACCCATCCTTGCGCGAGGGGCAGGGCAGCTTTAAGAGTAGAGAAACAGATTTTCTGGGAGGCTAAAATGAGGGAGGAAGTAGGAGGGTCAGGGCTGGGCACTGCTTGCACCTTCTCTGAAGAGGGCTACGCTTCCAGTTGAAAATTTGTGTTCAATACCTGAAAACAATAGCTCCTTAGGGAATAGGATTTTAAACATATCCCCCCGTTTCATTTACTGACAGCACACATCTCTATGGTAGGTAATAAATTGTTAGCATGCCAAGACAAAAAAGATGCTCATGTTCGTCACCATCTATCTAGAAAGCGTTTAGAGGCTTTGAGCTTCTCTAGGGTTCTGGCAGTGGGTATCAAAGGCATTTCACATTTTAAAAGGAAGTATTTGATTAGCAATTCAGCATGATTTATTTTTCACTTATTAAGAACCATTAATCCGGTTCACTTAAAATTTGATAATATACTAGTAACTTACACTTCGACTTTGCTTTAAAAGTGAAAGAGCCAGACGGTCCCTTCAGTTAAAAGTACATATGCACTATAAAGTGAAAGAGAACACCTCACAGGGACCCACTGCTGGACACAATCGCTGCAGACAATCGGTGGCTGTGGAGTGAGGGAGAAACAGGCATCCTCAGGGAGGAGCTGCCTGATTGGTTACGAGTCCCCAGTGGTAAGTCTTATACACGTGTACATATGAGCAACACGGAAATGACTTATAGGGTGTGCATGTATGCACACACACATACACACATATAAATATATAAAGGATGTCTGTATGTATATGTATGAGACATAAGTAATAAAGTAATAAAGAAGAGGAGGTCATGGAAATGAAGGGGGCATGGGAAGACCTGGAGGGGAAGAGGCAGGGGGCATGATGTAAATAAAGTACTCACGTATTAAATTCTAAAAAAAAATTAAACAAAACCAACCAAACAAGAAGGTTCAAACAGATAAAAATAAAATGATAATAACAACAAAACAGGGAGAAAGAAATCAGATATCAGAATTATTTAGCAAGCGAACCATATCCTCAGTAAAATAAGTATTGACAATTATAGATATCTAATTTTCTTGGAGGGGTCATTTAATTTTTTTGTACCTCAGCAGCAATGGATTATGAATAGATGTTAGTAAATCTCGCAGCTCAAAATAAAGCATCCAATTAATTGATAAGTATGTCCTGTCTAGATTGACTTAATCATTTCATGACATATACCTATAAAAATCATATGTACAACACACATACACGTACACGTATAATTATTTGTCAACGATACTTTAATAGTATGTATGTATGTATGTATGTATGTATTCTGCTACATGATAATTACATGTGTTAGTCTTAAGTGAAAATCACTAGCAGGTTCACAATAACCTAAACAGTATTATTAAAGATCTTATCAAAATAAATTGTGTGTATGTGACTGTGTGTGTCTGTGTGCGCGTGTGCGTACACACATCTATGCATGTGAAATGAAAAGTATTTAGCCACTCAAAGATACATGGTTAGGCATAGAGCCTTTGCAGCACAACTTTAATTCGGAAGAAATTCTTTATCAGGATTGTTCTTGAGGAAAATGTTTTGTTTTCTTGTGTTTCTAGAGTTTGGAAGTCAAGAACAATGGCTCCATTGCGCCCCCGTGTGTTAGTTAGGTCTTTGTTTCACAACTCGGAAGGCCCAAATGCTATCTTCATTTCATTTTGAAGGTCTGAGTCTATTATTATATTATATTATATTATATTATATTATATTATATTACTATATACTATATCATATTATATTGTGTTCAAAAGAGACAAAGAAAATTCCAAGGAAACACAAATCTATGATCTATGGACTTCCACCATCAATCCAAGCTCAGCCCACTTAGAGAGCTCCACACTCTTTGAGGGTACTGGGCAGTCACTTCTAACGGATCTCATACAGTGTGATGCCCATTCACTGGTTTTCTGAATTCATGAATCGCAGTAGCTCATTCCCTGGGAATAAGAAAATGCGGTCTAAGTACAGAAGAATAAATAAAAAGAAAAATGAAAGAAAAAGAAAATAACACTCTAGTCAGACCCTTGCAATACAATATCATGACGTCTGTTTTACATACAAGAGATCATTTTATTAGGCTTACCTTTCAATTTCCTGCGGGCTTGAGCTTGTTTACATTTTTAGATAGTTAAACTCTATTCTTGGGAAATTTCGTACATTTGTATAATGGATTTTTTTTGTCTCCATCTACCATTATTGGGATCCAACTTTCCTGGCACTCCTGACCCCCACTTTCTTCCCAGTTTCTGTCTGAACAGTTTTCTTTGTAGATACCAAGCCAGCCTACAAATGTCCAAACTGTACAAAAAACCTGTTTATTTTCATTCTGTTGTGATATCTGTATTATAGACCATTTTGTTACTTTGGATTTGTTGTGCCCAGCAGTGGCATTATCCTGCCGATGATTTTATTTTCTTCCATTCTCATGGCCCCAGATGGACTACAATACAATACAATCAGTCCCTGGCATGTGATCAAACATACTATAAAAGTTTAAATGTAACTTAGTCATTTATAACTCAAAACGCTTTCCCCAAGAGAAACTACTTAAGAAATGATCATAAGTTTCCAAGGGTATCCCCAAATCAGTTTAACTCATATTGAACAGAAAATTTGACCAGGAGTACCACTTTGATCACATTGGACCATGTTTGGCAGAATGAATATTTACTATTAGTACAGCCAGACACAGACATCCCCTCCTTCAGCACAGTCTAAAGTGCACCCAATTATGAGTGGAGGGGTGGCTGCAAGTGACTGAGTGACCAGGCCCACACTTTTTGGAGTTAGGCTAGCAGTAGAGAGAGAAAGGAGACTTTTACAGTCTGTTCCATAATCGCTAGCCACATCCTCATCCCTGTGCAGATCCTGCAACATCAGATGCACTGTCGTTTAGGAGCACAGAACCTGGAAGATGTTATGGCATGCGTCATGCTTCAAGGACTCTCTAGATATGTGGCCACAGGAGACTATGGTGTCATGAGAAAGCATGTCTTCCTTTTCTCCCTCCCCTTACCACCAGACAGACATTTATTAGTCCCAGGGTTAGTTCAGCTATTCGGCCAAGTTCTAGGGATGTAGAGGATTATCAAAATGATTAAGAAATCGTCCCTGCCCATGGGCCATAATTATGTTGATAGGTTAATATTAACTATAGTGAAAAGGAGGTGACATAAGGTAGCTTCAAGAGGGCTTAAATATATCTAGAGACAGAAAATGAACACAATCAGAAATTAAATCATAATGAAGACCATATTTCATATGCCAAAATTAAACTAGAAGCAAGATCAAATCCTATATATCATTCCCTGACTACGGAACTCCCGTTTTTCCATATAATCTCCCCTCACCTCTCTCCTAATACAATTGCAATAAGAAAGGCAATTGGAATGCATTCTGCTGTGGAAAACTTACACACTGAGGACAGGCACAGACTTTTAATTAAGTCCTGCTAGCTTGCCCAAAGCTCTCTAAAAGGTGAACATGACAAATGCTGGAGGCATGTGAGCCTAAGGTATATAGAGAGGTCAGACAGTCAGACAAGAGACAATTGGTGAAATCTGGAACATGGCAGCAGAAGACAGAGAGGAACAGTCTTAGCTGGGTGAGGCTCAGTGGCTCTCCCGGAAGTCAGGTGTCATGGCAGCTGGCGGAAGGAGGGGTGCTTCTCCAGGGCCTTGGCCTGTATCTTCCTTGCTTCTCAGAATGCTGCTATCTGGGTTATGATGTCCAGGCAACAGAGATTAGGTAACAGGTCAGAGCGTGGAGTCTGTTACTGTGTGGTCCTTTGGCGGGATGAAAATGCCCTTTGTGCACATGAATCTGAGTAGAATTTTAATACTTCCCTTTCAGACAGATGTGAGTGAGACAGCCAGGGTTATGGACCTTGTGATGAAACCCACAAGCAAGATGGAATGCCTTTTATATTTTTTTATTTTTATTTTTGAGTCTAAATGTTTGCCCTGCATGTATCTAAGTCTACATCATACATGCCTGGTGCCCATGGAGGTCAGAAGAGGGCACCAGATTCCACAGTACTGGAATTAGGGACAGAAAGGCGCTATGTGAATGCTGGGATCCGAAACCAAGTCCTCTGCAAGAGCAGCTAGTGCTCTCAACTGCGGAGGCATCTCCTCAGCCCCTAAACTCCCAGTGTTTTTCAGAAAATGGAAAAACAGTTTTAAAGACTCACTATGGATGTCTTTATGCCATCCAAAAGCATCCATTATGGGGGCGGGGGAGAGGAAGGAAACAAAATAAACCATTTGATAATACGATAGAGGTCTATTTGATAATACAATAGAGGTCTATTTGATAATACGATAGAGGTCTATTTGATAATACGATAGAGGTCTATTTGATAATACGATAGAGGTCTATTTGATAATACGATAGAGGTCTATTTGATAATACGATAGAGGTCTATTTGATAATACGATAGAGGTCTATTTGATTTGGATGCGACACGTCTCTAGAGTCTCATGCGTTCAGTATTTGGTCCTGGACTAGCGGTGTGTTTGGGCATGTGGGGCAGCATGGGGGGCTCTCCATACACTAGGAGGTGATTGGGAAGCTTAACGGAGGAAGCAGATCCCTAGGGGACGCCCTTGGAAGGTTATTTCTGGTCCCTGCTTATATCCTTCTCAGTCTCCTGTAAGCCATAACTGAGAAACTCTTCTTTCCTAGCCTCTGCTGCCACGATGCTATTCTACCCAATCACTTGGCCAAGAGACCATCCACAGAGTCCTCCGAAACAGTGAGCAGAAACTCATCCTTCCTCTTTTATTTCTGTCAGGCATCTGTGCCGTCGATAAAAAACAACTAGTGCAAGTCTTTAAGAACTGAAAACAAAAGATAGTATTAATAATGATACTTTTTAAAAATAGGTAAGTTGGAAGATAAAAATAGAGGTTATTCCCTTGAAAGAATAATTTAAAAAAAAACTCTAGAGATGGAAGATACAGAAGAAAATTATAGTGCTATGCATCAAATTTGTTCATATATCAAACTAATAAGACTTTCAAAAAATTAAATGAAATAGAGGGCATTTACCTAGTAAATGGAGAATTATATATGAAAGAAAAAAATCCAAAAATTTATGAGAAACATGAATTAGCAGATTGAAAGGGACCACCATAGAATGTCCATGTCATGAAATGCTATTGTAAAGTCTCAGGACTCATAGAGTGCTTTCTCAGACCTCTAAGATGAGACGGTACCCCACCGCATGTGAGAACCGGCATCAGCAGGACCTTCAAGGGTAGCAGCTCAAGGAATGCAAAGCAAGAACTGCAAAGTCATTCCTAGAATTTATTGATCACCAAAAATCTATTTAGAAAAAAAGCTATGAAAATGTGTCCCATTGCCATTCTTCTCAGGAAGCCACCAGATCCCACATATGAGGGGATCACATATGACCCTGCGTTCTCAGATATTTACATTACATTCATAACAATAGCAAAATTACACTTAGGAAGAGGTAATGAAATAATTTTATGGTTGGGGTCACCACAACTTGAGAACGTGTATCAAAGGGTTGCTGCATTAGAAGGTGGGAACCACTGCACTAGAGAATGTATTCTACCATAGCAAGGGGGATAATTCAAGTAAGAGAAATTGTAAGAGCCCCAGGAATTTGGTTTGGTCTGTTTTTTTTTGTTTGTTTGTTTGGGTGTCTGCTAAAGTGGGGAGGGAAGGATATGGGGGGACCGGGAGGTGAGCAGAATCATGGTACATGGTGTGAAATTCTCAAAGATTCAATAAAGAAATGTTAAATATAAAAAAAAGAGCCCCAGGAAATGAATCTGACGCAGGAGAGATGAGAGGGGAAGAGTCCCAGAATGCTAGTGATGGAAGTTTCCAGAAAAAACATTGTAGATTTAAGCAAGAGAGCATGGGGTTCAAAGGAATATTTCTAAAGAAAGAGGGGAAATTATTCACCTGATAATTTGATAGCATAGGGAAGACATAAGATTAGAGTTATCCCATGCTCACTTGTAAAAGGTACTTACTGAATTATAAACACATAGCAATATAATATTGCTATGAGTAAAACCTGTTATTATACACATCAGAAGAAGGAAACACCCATGTGTGTGAGTGTGCATGTGTATGTGCATGTGTGCATGTGCGTGTGCTTGTATGTGAGTGTGCGAGTGTGCATGTGCGTGTGTGTGTGTGTGTGAAGAAGCTAAGACCTGGTAAGTAGGACGTCATAAATGTCTATAATTAACAAATACCATTGAATCCAGTCAAGCATGTCCCTGGGAGTAAATGCCTGAGGGAGTTGAAAGTGGTTGTCTCCAAAGCACAGGAAGTCAGACGCAAGGTGGTATGAGAGGAGCGCATACTTGTTTAAATTTGGTTTATCACACCACAGTTTTTTGAAAGACTCCACTTACACTGCTTTGTTAAATCTAAAAATGGAATGAGAAAACCATGCTAGCAAAGCGGAAACTGCTAATGTTTCGAAATGAAGACAACCAAATTACAACAGTTCCATGAATACTAACTAAATAAAAGCACACAGGAACACAAAAATGGTTGGTTTAAAATAAGTAACATTTAAGGGGGACAGTTTGGTGTTATGCGGAGTTGCCATTCTGAAGCCATGGCTGGTTAAGAGCCACTGTGAGCCATAGTGTCTCACAATGCACTTTGATTATTGAACGATAGTAAAGAATCAGGGCATGTTTGCATTTTACTTAATAATTTATAGTCTAGGAATTTAAAGCATTTGGACAAAATATTCTTTGTTTCCATGTCAATTTTGATTTAAGTAGGAAAAAAAATCTAAAATTCTCCAGCAAACATGGATTAATCGTATAATAGAGGAAAGTAATTAAAATGATTAAAATGCATAAATGTAGCTATTTTATTCTTTTTATTTTCTTGTGTTTGGCTGAGACTGTTAATTTTAAGTTGAGCCCCTAGAACGCGAGTCTCTAAGTGTATCACTGTCTGCTCACGGTAGCTAAGACTTCCCCCCTTTCTTTTCATTTAGTTTCTGCAGTGCTGAAGACAGAACTCAGGGATTAGTGTATGCTGGCTAAGTGCTCCGCCCCTAGGCTGCACCCTCAGCCCACACCATTGATTGCTGAGATTAGAAAAATGTGGGGGTTGATCTTGATTGTCAACTCAACTAGAACAGGAATCAACTAAAATGCAAGCCATTGGGCACACGGGCGATGGATTTTCTTGACCAGATTGTTTAAAACAGGAAGACCCACTGCGAAATGCTGTGGCGCCTTGTGTTGGCAGCCCAGATAAAAGAACATGGAGGAAGCAAGTTTTGCTTCTTGCCTGCTTGCTTTCACTCTTGCTGGCAAGCTCATCTCTTCTGCTGCTGCTGCTGCTGCTGCTGCTGCTGCATTCCTTTGTTGATAATTAGAAACAACTTCTTCAAGCTTCCAGTGGACAATCAACTCTCCAGGAATTATCCAGACCTTCAGTGCCTGACTGGGACCACTGAGACATCCAGCCTCATGGCAGGAGCATCTGCCAGGTTCTCAGCCTCTCTAGCGTAAGGCACCTATTGTCAGAATACCCAGACCTTATCATGTAAGCCATTCTAATAAACCCCTTTGAATACATATATTCATTCTGTCCTTTCCATTAGAGAACCCCTGATTAAGACAAAAGGAGGCATAGAAAGGTTGACAGTCAGCAGCTACTACAGGCAAGGTTGAGCCTAAACCCTCTCTCTGGTTGTTAGCTGAAAACAGAACATCACTAAACAGCAAACTGGAGGAGAAAGTGCTGCTGTCTGTGTTCAAACAGCCCCGGCTGCAGCTTCTGAGAGACCCAGAGCTTCAGTCACCACAGCCCAGTCTGACAGGAAGCTCAGTTCCCTAAAAGTGAAGCAAAAATATACTTTCCCATCTGGACAACAATTCTCATGAGAGCCTCAGAGTTTATTTTGGATCAGGAAGAAAATAAGAAGATGTAAAGTTCTTGGGAAATTTTTAGGAGGATGAGAAACTTCTAAAGCTAGAATTTTCAAATAATTAATCACCATAGAAACTAGTGTGTTTAAAAAAGCACACACATGTGAGACTAAAGCACTACATGAGAAACTCCCGAACTGTCTCCATCAATCTCTAGTGTCCTGCATCCATGTGTCTAGATAGACATTAACCTTAGATGGTAAGGTTTGTCACTGGGAAGAGGACCATCCACATCATGTTTGAATGTGTAGGCAATGTACAGAAAGAGAGGTACAAATCACCTATAATCCCTTCCTCTACAGAAGAACCATGGGCACAGTGAAGATGGAACAACTCAGCCATTCTCCATCCATGTACAGATTAAAAGATTAGTTTGTTTCTATCAGAGTCATAGATACCTATTTGATTTTCATTTTTATTACTGTCACAGACTTTGCCTGTTACTGATTTTCAAAAACGCATGATGGTAATTTTATCTAAAAGATTTGAGGATGGCTCCACATTTTCTGGACCTCATGGCTCACTATAAAAAATAGTCTAGATGGCTTTTCAAAAAACAGTACTTTCAAAAAATACTTAAAACTTCAAAACTCATGCATACTTCAGATCTCTAACCATGAGAAAAATGTTTTCAGTCCTATAAAAACTAGGTGTGCAATATAACCAGGTATTGTTGAGATATAGATTACTTGATAAATATGATTTGCTCCTTACAAACAAGGGAACAGTACCGTTATTTTCATATACTTCACGATCGCCCATAATGGTCGTTCTGGATCTGTCTCCACATTATTAGATGCCCCTCTTTAGGAAGGGACTTGCTTGCATGTTCTCTACCCCCAAAATCATATAATTCCAGCTATCCAGGGCCTGGATCCACAGTGTGTCCATTCCTCTGGGATCAAAGGTCAGGCTTCCAAGGAAGTGTTCATTGAGATGAAACTTAGCATTCCAAGGTTTCTGAAGGCGGCCCTGTGATCAATGCCCCTCAAAGGGAGGAGCCGGGTTGGGGAGGGGGCAGGATTTGTCGAGGGAGAAGCCAAGCTGTGATTGTGTCTCAGTGGAATCCCAAGCCACATTTCAGGGAACTTTCAAGGTGGCACGATCTACAAGGTGGGATGTCACCAGCTGAGGCAGTGGCATGGATCTTTAATATTCCTATTTCATCATCCGAGGCAGCTGTCTGGAGGTGATGCTCACCTTGCGCTCACAGCTCTTCAGCAGAAGCCATGAGCCACAGGACTTGATGACTTGCAGGCCTGGAGGCAGCAGCTCTATTGCCACTGAACGGGTAAGTTCGCCATTTCTAAAGGGAATGGTGGGCAGGATATCACCATGTCTACCTCCTCTTTCCTTGGACTGAAATCTGGGACACATTTCAATCTTCCCTTCCCTCCTGTAGCTTTTTTTTTAAACTCAGCAGCCCCGTCGGTCTACTGTTGGCTGCCCCCATGTTTGGGGATGATGATAGGGGAAATGTGTGGCAGACCAAGGTGCTTTTTCATAGCAGCTGGGGAAGAGAGAAAGAAGAACAGATGGAGGTCCCAATGTCCCCTCTGAGGCCGGATCTCTAGTGACTAGACTTTATCTCCTCGGCCCCAACTCCTGAAGATCCCATTCACGTTAGCAGTTTAAGTTTCAGTTTAAGCTGTGTCCTCTAAAGGACGCATCAAAGCACAGCTCTCGGCCCTGTTCTTGTTATTTTCTTCCGACATCCCTAGACCCAAACCTTCCAACCAGGCCATAACTAAATCCTTCCTTTTCTCACTGCCCTAGCCTCCCTTCTCTCCGCCACACACAAGGGATGGTGGTTGGAAGCTCTCGGCTACAGCCAGGTCTGGATAAATCACCTTGGCTCCTGCCCATTTTGCCTCCTTTTATTTCCCCACTGGGTTTAGTGAAAGCTGCGTTCTGTTGTCAGTGGGTGTTGATGTTGACCAGTTTCCTGGCTGTGGCCAAAAGCAGCCTTCACTGTGCAACTCTCTGAATCCACCCACGTGACTCATTCCATTTTCCCCGAGGAGACAAATCTGTCATTTTCAGAACACGAGTAACGCCATGTGTCTCCATTACGTGTTCTCCAGATTGCTGGGTCTGTGGGGCCCTTCGCCGACTCTTTTCCATGTCTGAATTAGGAAGTAAAGGAACACACAGCTCATGTCTCGAATGATTCTAACTCAACCATAAAGGACAATTTCTTGACAGAAGCAGTTTGATTTTAGAATTGGTGAAGAAGGGTTTCTATTCTACTTCTCAACATTTGCAATTAGCTCCATCTCCATAAAGGCCCAGTTTAGCCAGTGCGCCTTTTCTTATAGCTTCTCCCTGATGAGCAGAGTCACCCAGCCATCTGCGTTACTCTTCTGTATTATTTCCCAGAAAGCCTTGCAGCTTAAAAAAACCCAACAGCTCAGTGATTTACAACGGGACGCGAAAGGTAGAGATCCCCAGCAGCTGATCTGCTTGATCAGGGAAGATGGGGACAGTAAGTCACATGGTGGTCACTTGCTGGGGAGATGAAAACATGAGCACGCAGCAGCCAAAGGACGCAGGATCTAGGTGTCTGTGCTCACAGGACCTGCCAAGTCACATGGCTGCCATGTGCTCTTGTCATCCCTGTCCCCAGGACTCTATTCCTGTCACCAAGCTCAGAGGAAAAGCTTCTCTGTGTCACCCTAGTTTGAAGATCCTGCCGGAGGGAACAACACAAAGGTGATGGACACTTGTGGCCCAGGGTTAAGAGGAACTCCCAGGGTACTTAGAACTTCCTCACCTCTTCCTCAACGCCTTGGAAATCCCAGGGTGCTTAGAACTTTCTCACCTCTTCCTCAACCCCTTGGAAAAATGCCTTTCTCTGAAGGCTTTCTTTTAAGATTTAAATCTCTAATCCATTTCAAATTTATTTTTAATAACTTTGAATAAATTCTTAATTTCCAATTAAGAAATTAAATTAGAAATTCTCATTAAAATTTAAACTTTTGATATCTTAAGATATAGGAGGAGATGCTTGGCCGCTTTGCTTCAGTATGTTTTCATCACAGGAATCGGGATGTATGTGAAATTAGACTGTTTTGGCTATGCTTTACTGGAAGTGATTCCCAAATACAAGAGGACTGCAGTTGTGAGGGATACTCTAGCTGGAGCTAGGGATGGCTGGGGACCAACCGGTGATACTGGGTGGGTAGATGAGAGAGCCCAGATCGAGGCTGGATGTCCAGAGCACTGTGTGGAGACTTGATGGGGTCAGAGAAGATGGGTGTTGGGGAATCTTAGGTTAGTTCTTCTGCAAAGGGACAAGCAAATGTGTTGGCTAGCTCATCACCCTGACTCAGTCATCCATAATGCACGTAATGTACCATAACATCATACCACACCCACACACAGATACATGCAATTTAGTTGCCTAAAAATCAAAATCTATCTTTCCTAAGCACAAGGGCCTGCCTGGGTCAGGGAAGAAAGAATTGCATGGAGCTGCCTTCCTCCTTCAAGGCGATCTTCTTCTTGGAATGATGTCAAAGGCTTGGGGGGAGGGTTATCCAGGTAGGGGGAGCAAACTTATTTTCAAAATGCTACAGCCTATGATCTCAAAACTCACCTCCTAAGGTACTGGGTCATTAAAAGACAAAAGAGCATACCAAAAGAGTAGACAAGTGTGAGCTATTCATTCAGCAAGTGAAAGCTGCATTGAGTGAAAAGGTGAATTCAGTAATGAGACGACATCAACTTAGAATCCTCGTCTTTCCCTCACTGCTATTGTGCTTACAAGGAGATGCATGTCTACGAGCTCCCTTTTACCTGCAATTCCCACCCCAAGAACTTATAAATTATTTATTTTTATTTAGGTTTGTCATCTCCTGGAATTTTATCTTGGCATGCTTGCCAGGGATCTGTTACTCTTTCATTTTAAAGATGTGCAGTGTGTCATTTACTCCAGAGACACCAGCTCCCTCTAAATCCCAAGCTGGTTTTAAAAGCCTAAATCTTCGTCTTCCTTCCAGCCCAGTCTTGCTTCTCCAGCCTCAGCGCTACGTCTGGGCGATTTGTGAATTGTAAACAACAATCATTTTTTAATGTTCTTAGGAAAACGCGTTGGCTGCGTTTCAAGCCTTTTATGTATTCTTCTCATGATGTTATCTGTAATTAAGCTTCGGGTAATTAACATTTCCCTCAAAATCAGTATCTCTATATCTTTCCCCCTTGTTTGTTATAGAACATTAAATTAAATTCAGCACAGGCTTCCACTGTGCCCTTGTCCTGATCATGAAGGTCAACTGAGGTTTTCATTTTTTTTCAGATGTAAATAATAAGATGATTATGGGCCAGAGAGGAACATTTGATTTAGCAAACCCAGAGTCCAGGCTAGGAAAGAGACAGTTCACCTGCAGTTTCCAGCCCCCTTTCCCTTGTCCATCTTTCTTGGCCACGCCCTGGACTCTGGCAGCAGCCTGGACTAAAGGCAAAGAGCTGGTTCAGCTGCACTCTTAGGGCAGATAGACACTTGCAGGAGCAGCTTGGCTCTGGAGCTGCTGTTTGGGTTGGAAAAGAGGCATTTTGATGCTCCGGGGCAGCAACAATATTCGGGGAAATAGCTCATGGAAACCATTTTGCCACTATTTTGTTATAACAGCTATTAGAAAAATAGGAGCCGTGCTTTAAAATCTAGATGGCATACATCACTGCAGGAATTCCGACTCTCACTGAATCCGTTTTTCCTTTCTATTCTTACGGCTGGGGGTGTGCAACTGTGTGAGACCTGTCTCTATCACACAGGAGAGGAAAAGAAACCTGAAGTCCTTGACATTGGAGCTTCAGGACAAGGCTTTTTGTTGATTTTCCTTGAAGAATGATGAGCTGTAGCAAAGAAGACAATAGGAAACAGGGCTCGTGTTCAACTTCTGCTTAAAAATCACCTAGAGATTCAGTCACCACATTTAACAGTGTGACCCTGGAGACCGCGGCTGGCTGTGCTGCTGGGCATGGGTGACCAAACTCAGCATTCGACAGGGCAACTCATTTTTTCTTTTAATCAAAGGGAAGTCCATTATGAAAATTCAACACACATCTTCAAAAAGGAAATGAGTTTCTTTCAAAGAGCATTAGGATATAATTATTAATAGGTAACAAATAAGCTTAGCAGAATAGGAAATGAATTAGAGCCCTTCTAATCACACAAGGAATATAATGACTCATATTTACCCAGGAAGAAGCTTAAAGCCTTGTGGTACTGGGGGAGCAAGCACTAAGTGCCTTATTAGTTTTATAAATAGTCAACGATGCAGAACCAATCTTGCAAAGAGGGTCAAGACCACTTCCCATTTCTCTGGACAAAGATAAACAGGAAGGCATCTGTAGAGATTGCTATTTCCTGAGAAATTGCAAAGCCAGCAACCTGCTTATCCCAGTGCTCTTTAGAAGCTTAGATCACACACACACACACACACACACACACACA
>LOEQ01002934.1:104084-123630 GCA_001685075.1 Bramus lutescens | reverse complement strand
CACACACACACACACACACACACACTCTACCTGGGAAGCAGTGCAATCTTATCTGGATAACATCTGTAGTGCATCTATATCCACATGTTGAATGTTGTGTCCTCCTAAAACTTGCATGTTGAGACCTAGCTCTCCAGGTATTTGGATGTGGGACCTTTGAGAGGACACAGGATACATCCACGTGGATAAGCATCCTAAGAGGCTTTATAGAGCTTCTTTGTGTCTTCCACAGGATGAGGTTAAAGAGGGAAGACCATTCTTTACAAAGCAGGGAGTGTTCTCAAGATACTAAACCTGTCTGCCCTGATATTAGATTTCCAAGCTTCCACACCTGTGATAAATAAGTATCTGTCACCTGTAAGCCACCCAGCGTCCAGTAGGTATGCAATAGTATTCCAAACAGACTAAGAGATGGAGCTTTTACTTGGGCAAGAGTTCTCAGATGATAAATCAGGTGTACCTACAATGACCAGCAAACTACACTTTTCTGAAATGGCAAAAGCTCTCTGGGCAAGGACTAATATTTGGAGAAGGGAGAGATCCAGAAGGACAGCATCTTGGTAGGTACAGTGGCTCCTGAGAGCAGCAGATGCCTTTCACTTGGACTTAACAAACCGGCAAGTCACACCTAATATCATTTGTCAATCACCACAGCTATGGCAATTTTCACACTGTTGCTTTTATATGAAGTGGTTGGGCTGTACAAAAAATATTTTATTTAAAAAAAAATTCCTGGGCTGGAGAGATGACTCGGGGGTTAAGAGCACCGGATGCTCTTCCAGGGGTCCTGGGTTCAATTCCCAGCACCTACATGGCAGCTCACAACTATCTGTAACTCTAGTTCCAGGGGACCTGACACTTTCACACAGATATACAAACAGGTAAAATATCAAAGCACACAAAAATTAATAAATCTTTCAAAAATTTCCCTTGCCTTAGGGCTAGAGAGATGGCTCAGTAGCTAAGACTACTTCTTAGCTAAGGCGACTTTCTTGCAGAAGACTAGTTCAATTCTCAACATCCATAATGGGAGTCTCACTATTGCGTGTAGCCCCAGGTCCAGGGGCCCTGATGCCCTCTTTTGGTCTCCATGGGTACCTGCACACATGTTTATACACACACATATGTCAATACATAAATAAACATAAAACCGATAGTTAAAGTTACACTGGAACTCCCACCCCAGTTGTGGAGCTCTTGGCAATCGTTTGCTTCAGGGAGAGGAAGAGTCAGTTTTCTCTAAGCCTCTGCGAAGTCAACCAAGCTCCAGCGGAAGATTGTGTGTCCCAAGAATACTTGGACAGCACTCATTGGTCTCGGTGGGATTAACAGCAAAGGGCACAGAGTTGGGTGCATGGTGAATGTGTGTGTGTGTGTGTGTGTGTGTGTGTGTATGTGTGGAGCTGGGAAGAGTCGGGGAAGGAGTTAAATATAACCAAACCACACGGAACGAAATACTCAAAGAATTGATAAAAATTATTTAGAATTTAAATTTATCTAAAAATTCATTTTCCTTAAAACCAGTGAAAAAGTATGAAGTTTTCCTTAGGGGCTCATTTTAGCCTTAAATTCAGAGGCTACCATTACATGGGATTTTCTTCTGACTACATATTTCACACTCAGGTGAAACAACATGAAAACAGCATGGGTTCGAGCACCGGATATTTTTATTTTTCTTTCTCAAAAGCCTTTCTACTTCTGAAATGTCTTCCCAAGGCACCTGAGTATGTCAACGCCAGCAGCCTCCTTGTCAACAAGACACACAGAGAGAGCTGTGTTTCACAGTGAAGACAGAGCCAGGTCTACCAATTGACAAGGGGCTGGATATTGACTTTCCAAATGCTTGCTTTCATCATGTTATAAGTTGGCCACATGACTGAACAAGTATTTATTTTGTCAAATAAATATTTTAATTCTAAAAATTGTGGGAGCATTCATCTCAAGGAATTTTGGAGTACAGAAATCCTGATTTAAGGTAGGTAGGTAGGTTTTGTTACTGTTTGTCCTTTATGTTGCGAAAGAAGTCCTTAACTTGAATACTGCTGGGAGAGTTAAGACAGGTGGAAACAGGACAATGGTTAACGCTATTTGGATTGTACATGCGTGAAATTAAAAAGTTCTGTATGCTGTGGTTTATAGTCCTTCCAAAATTTAGAGATCGAAACTTAATGGCTAATGGAAGGATAGTAAGAAACGGTGCCTTTTAAGAAGAAGATGGCCAGGCTCTAGAAGCTCTTGTCGCATGTATGAAATAAAGTCGCCTATAAGAGAGGCGCCACTCAGCCGCTGGCTCCACTGTCCACTCTCTGCATCCTGCCTCGAAAGGACACAGTATCTCTTCCTTCCAGGAGATGCAGTATCAAGGCTTTAGCAAGAAGCAGGGACCAGCTCCTCACCAGATACCTGCAATAGCACCCTGGCTCTGCACAGTCAGAGCTGCGAGAATAAATCTGTTCTTTATAAACTCTACTTTGAAGCTTCCCCAAAAGCTCATGTGTTAATAGTGTCACCTCAAGGTAGCAATATTAGGAGGAGGAGGCAGGCCTAGTGGGAAGTCTTCAGACCATTAGGGATGTGCCCCTGAAGGAGACTGTGAGATCCTGGCCTCTCCCTACTCTGCCATGCTTCTTGGCTGTGAGTTAAGCAATTAGTGTCAATGTATGCTTGCCAGCATCACCATCTGAGCAGAATCAGGGGTGCAAAGGCAACAGGCTCTCCTGATCATGGGCAGTCATGGCTAAAATCTTGACTCAAACATTTTCTTTAATTATGGATTCATTATTGTGAGTATTTTATTTTATTTTATTTTATTTTATGTAGGGTCTCACTATGTATCCCCAGCTAGCCTGGAACTCACTATGCAGGCCAGGCTGGCCTTAAACTCACAGAGATTCTCTTGCTTCTACCTTCCTTAAGTGTTGGGACTAAAGGTGTGTGCCATTATGTCTGGTCATGGGTATAATTTAAATGTGCAAAGCCAACTACTATACCCACTTTGGATTGTTTTATTACCCCAACACAAATGAACTAATTGGCCTTTCCTACTATAAAACAGTACGGGTTTGAGGCTGGGATTATCAGTTTGTTGTCAGACCATACTTGGCTGCGCAGACCCACGCCTTCTCTGACTTGCCCGGGAGGCTATGCTCTTGTGTCTGGCTGGCAATCATCCTTAGGGAGTCAAGAATGTAACACTCAGGTGCAACACATAGACTTGTGTGGTAAAATAATGAAAGTAAAGGTGACTGCAGGCCTAGCACAGCGGAAGGGCATCTTGCTAATATGAGCTAGTTTGCACCGTGTGACAATGCACCCCACAGGAGGAAAGAAGAGAGCAAAGGATTTGCTTCTAAGATGAACAAGTTCTATATTTCAATTTCTAAGACTGAGAATATTGGATTTGTGCAGCTCAAATCAGATGCCAAGAAACCATGAGCTCAATTCCCCTAGGGCACATGCCTGAGTCCCTAGGTAATGCAGCTAAGGAAACAGCAAGTAGAAATGAGATGGCTGTTTCCCAGGAGCCTGGGTGAGGATCTGGGCGCTCTTCATGTCTATACAGTCCCGTGTTTTAGATGGGTGTGTGTAGAGGTAGAGGATGCCAAGAGAACGACTGGATTTGCTCTGGGTGTGGGACTGACAGCTATGGACCAGTGGGGAAGAATGACCTGAACAAGGTGTGGACAGGCCCTGTCCTGGNAATGACCTGAACAAGGTGTGGACAGGCCTTGTCCTGGCAGGAAGGGACAGCCATACAGTCAGAAAGGCATTGCTCCTTGCTGGGTATAGACTGAGGTGGCTGCTCAGATCTGGGATCAGCTCTGACACACCTCCAGGGACAAGGAGGCTCAGCAGCAGACAGAAAGCAAGGAAACGGAAGGCTAGCTATCTGCCAGCAGCAGTGTCTATGTTGGTGAGCACATGTGTGCACCACATGGGGATTCTGGATATTGCACACATTGTATGTGAATGTGTGTGTATGCACAAGAGTGCATGCATGTGTAAATTCAGGAGACCTATAGATCTGCAGGAGCTGCCACTTCTAGAAGATCCAAAGCTTGAGGCATAGCCCTTGCTAATTAAATTGTGGTATAGTTTTTACTCTATTGGAAGCTAGAGGGTGGCCGCTGTGGCCAGACCAGCTTTTACTGAAATACTAAATGGTTAGACAGAGCAATTAACATTTCTAATTAAATGGTCTAGTAACATGCTAAAAAAAACTCACTAAAATGCCATAAATTTGGGCAGTAGAAGTATTTTTAAACTAAATAGTCATATAACTGCTGTATATTATTTAAAAGTGTCTAGATGTGTGTGTGTGTGTGTGTATGTGTGTGTGTGTGTGTGTGTGTGTGTGTTGGAGTTGAGAGGGCTTGGGGTAGATCTAGGAGGAGTTAGGGGAAAGAATGACCAAAACACATTATATAAAATTCTCAAAGAATTAATGGTAATACTGCGTAAAAAATGCCTTTCTCAAATAAAGTGGACATGGGTATTTACATATGCATAAGTGTGTACCTATTTGCATACTCATACATACATATGTATAGCATGATTTATATTGATTAAATCCTTAATTAAACATCTCTGCAGTTTTCCATTATTAATGGTTTCTATGGAAAACCTTTAGCAGTGAACTCTGACATCCTAGGGATGGGGGTAGGGATGTTAGAACTATTGGCAGAACAAAGCCTCATTGGCGATGGACAAGCAGTGTGAGATCTGCTGGTGAAGTAGGTTAGGAGAATGCAGAACATTAAATACATTAAAGGGAGACAGAAAATATTTTACCTTTGTTAATAGTCTAAATATTCACAGGGCATTTATCATGATGAAATGCATGACTTTAAGTCTCTAATTAAATTGCTATTTTCAGGCCTTGAGCTACAATGAAAATTCTATAAAGGAGGCCATAAACCAGTTATCAACCTATTTTAATCACAGTTTAAATTAACATGAGAAAATAGCATTCAAAGAGAGAGCAGCCCTAAAATTCCACAAAGGATGGCAACTGCGGTCTATGTAAGGACTGTTTTTCTTCTTTCTTTGAACGCACTCTGGGCATTGAATACAGTTCTGCAGAGGGGGCAGTCCATAAATCCTACAGACTGGCTTCTGTGAGTCTCTTAAAAAATAATAAAAAGTGCCATTTAACTTAAGTTCCAGGTTAGAACATTCTACATGCCTCCCTGGTCAGTAATAACACACTCATCAAATAATGATGCCAGCAATTGGAAATACTCACAAACATAGTGTAAAGCAATCAGCACTGCCAGATTTGCACAGAGGAAATCTGGCTTGCTGTCTAAAACCAGATGTAGGCACCGCTGCTCAGGTTGAGTTCAAGTATAGGGAAAGACGATGAAATTACAAGAGACACCGACTGTAGGTCAGATTCGAGAATGCTGCAGTCCAAAAATAACAGCTAACTTTGACCTGCAGCAGACACTTTTCATTCCAGATTTTACCTTCTGGGGTTTAAGCTCATGTCAGACATAACCCCAGTAAAGAAATCCAGAAGTAAATAAGGAACGACTTTTAAATTTCACAATATTTTGACTAGGAGGACCACACTGTTTTTCCTGGGCAGTGAACCATCTCATTGCCCAGTGTATTCATGTGCTATACCTTACTCTCCTGTTAGTCATTCCAGAAAGATTGGCATGCTGTTAGGTGCTTTTGCTTATGTGACTCTCATTTTATTGAATAATAGCCAGAAAGTGCCTGGGTAGTATGAGGTGAAAACTTCATTTTCACCTTGACTGGATTTGGAATCACTTAAGGAGCTAAACCTATTGGCATGTCTGTGAGGAAGTTTCCAGAGAAATTTAATGGAGGAAGGAAAATCAACCTGAATGTGCGCTGGACAATTTCGTAGGGTGGGGTTCTAGGCTGAAAGGAGGAAAAAAAGAAGACAAAGACCCAGCATTAGCCTCTCTCTGCTTCTTGACTGTTGTAGACACATTGCGGTTAGTCATCTTGTATTCCTGCCACCACCACTAGAGCCACTGTAACCTTCATGTTCTCCCCACTATCTGCATATTTCTGATTTTCTTTGGGGAATTTTCAAATAAGCACAAAATTGGGAGAATCGTTATGCAATGACCAATTCATCAAGCAGCGGAGTTCCATTTAGTCCTCCCCGGGCTTCGGCATCGGCTGACACTTTCCCCGCCTTGCACCATTTACTCCCAGCTCCTTTGCATAAAGTGGAGGCTGTTTTCATTCTCGGGCTGCTTCGGTTTCTAATTCTCATTGACAGGTACAACAGACTTTCCACTCACGGGGCCGGTGCCTGGTGAAGAGCTGATCTCAGAAATAGCTCCTTAGAGTGGCTACCTTCTAAAACACCTCCTACCCTTAGAGCAGGAGGGGATTTCAAGCTGTCTTGGTCAAAAGGGAAACCCGGTAAATTCAGTGTTTTAAAGTGAGCCTAAGTGGGCCGTGTCCTGTTCCCACCCGAAGCCCAGGATGAGGAGCTATGCAAACAGAAAGCGGAGAACAGCTGCGGAACCAGAGCTCCAGTTCATTTTTCTCAACTCCCTGGAAACATCAATTAAAACAAATATTGTCCTAAAATCTACAGTTACTTTGCAAGGTTCCAAGGAGAGTCACTTTTCTGGAAGAATATTTACTTGAGCCTGTGTGACTCCTGCCTGGGCTGAATGTCACTATTGTCCCCCTTGTACGGAGCGTATCCTTCCGGCAGAGAGCACCAAACGGATCCAGGTCGTGAACCAGAAGCAAAGCAACACAGAGCTTTGAAACAGACAGGCTTTTGCGAGCTGCTGCAGAAACAGCCATTCACTCCCTGGGTCTGCGTTTAACTTAAATTTACTCATATATTACCCACAGAGAGGGACAAAATCTCATCTGTGCTAAACACAGAACTAGCAAAAGCACTTGGCGCCATGATAAGTAAAGAAGAAATGGTGCCACCCCCAGGAAGGTGACTCAGGAAGCCTAAACCTACTCTGGTTTGATGTCAGTATAATAAATCATCATCAATTTATAATTTGAAATTTCACATTTGCCAATCAAAATCACATCAAAATCCCATTTACATTGATGGCATTAATTGTGTTCAGGTGACCAGACCCAGTCAGAGGAAAATTGATCTGAGAGTCAGAAAATCTAAAGATGGCCCAGGGTGGACCCACTCTTCAACTGTTTGAGTATTAGTTTCCTGACTGTGACAATGGGAACCTATGACCAAGCCATGTCTTTAGTAGTTTGAAGCAACAGAAAACTTGTTCCACAAGCTAATTTATGTATTCTTCAGTCTGTAATCTAGATGAACATGGAGACACTTGTGGCTTAAACTGTTCAGTGAAGTCCCTCCCCCAAGCTTCTGAGCTCCACTAGGAAAATAAGGATTAAAGTTCCCTAAGGTCTGCTAATTTCCGAGTCTACTGATCAAATCATGACTAAATAAATGTAAAGGTGATTGTTTACAGAACCATGGAGACGTTTAAATGTAACTTTTTGGTATATAAACATTTCTGTCTCTCTGTTTCTTTGCCTGTTCTCTCTCTCTCTCTCTCTCTCTCTCTCTCTCTCTCTCTCTCTCTCTGTGCATGTTCATGGGTGTACGTGAATATACATGTGAAAATCAGAACCTTGTTTGGGACAAGGCATCTTTGCAGCTGCATACATACAGCTGACTGGTCTAAGAGCTTCGAAAGCTTCTCCTGCCCCTGCAGACCCTCCCTGGATGAGTGCACAGGATTACATGCACTACACAAGCTTTCTCTGTTGCTGCAGGCTTTTGTGTGGCTCCTAGGGGCCTAAGGGTCTGAACTAGGTCAGTCATCTTGAAGAGCAGGCGTTTTGCCTGTTGAGCTATCTATCTCTCTAGCCTTTCATATCTTAGAAATGATCTATCCGGATCTGAAGGTGTAGCTCAGCGCAGGAGCACTCGCCCAACATTGTGAGGCTCTAGGTTCAATCCCGGTACTGGAAAATAATCCATCCGAAAGAGAATCGGGTTTATGAGTTTGACAAGGTGTTGGGGAGAGGATGAGAGGCGAGGAGTGGGGTGGAGGAACATGAAGAGGAAGTGATGTAAATACACTACTCAAATACGAATTTCTGAAAGAATATATATTTTTTAAATAAAAAATGTGTCTTGGAATAAGACAAAATAAAAAAATAAGAATAATTGTAGCCCTTCTGTTATACAATAAATGTACAAAAATCCTTGTTGAAGAAGGAAATGCTACAGAGCAAATCAAAAGCCAAGTTAACACATGAATTAGAACGCTTTCTCTGCTTTATCTCAAGATAACATTTTCTTTGAAATCCCATTCATGCTTCTTCCCACTTGCTGGTCAACTCCACCTGAATGGAGAAGGCTTTCTGAAGGTAGACTTTAACCTACTGCTCATTATGATGTTTTCCTTGGGAATTAGCAGTCGTCATGGAATTTTGGAGATAAAATGGGTGGACTGGGTTTTCCCGTCAGCGCTTCCCCTGAGCACACACAGAGAAAAGTATACACAATGATGACAGCACACACCATTCTTATACAGTACATGTGTTGTGGGTTAATTTGTGCTCCCCCATCCTCCAAGTTCACATGTTGAAGACCTTACTCCCAGTATCTCAGAATGTAACCATGCTGGGTAGGGGGTGGGTGGGTAGTGACATCATTCCGTTGGGTAGTAATCCAATCCCAGTGGTTCCCTCACAAGAAAGGGAAAGTTAGACCAAAGAGGACAAGGCAGAGGTACACACACACACACGCACAAGCACACGTACACGCGCACGCACATACACACACACACAGAGTGAGGACCCAGCATGGACATGGCCCTCTGCAAGCCAAGGAGGAAGAAGAAATCAAACCTGCGGGCTCCTAGATCTTGATCTTCCATGTTCCAGAGAGGTGAGAAAATAGATTTCTGTTGTTTAAGCCACTCAGGGTGTGACATGCAGTCACACATGGCAGCCCTATAAGTGGGTACCCTCTATGCACAAAAGCACAAGTATAAGACCACGACAGAAATGCAGGCATCTGTCTGTCTAGACACTACCCTCCAGAGGAATTCTTATTTCATTTGGAAACTTCTTACCATGTTACCGGCAAACATCAAAAAAAAAAAAGGTATTTACCAAATTACATTGGAACTTAGAACATTTAGAACATTGCTATTATGTTAAAAAAAAACCAACCTGATATTTTATCACACAGTAGCCTGCAGAAGTTGAGCCTGGAAAGTATTCCAGCTGTTTTAAAATTGTTTCAAGAGATATATGTCTGTCCATCCAGTCCATTATAGCAAGTTCAGACACCCTTTAAACTGCCCAAGCTTGTGCAGCGGTGATGAACTTGACTGATTCACTGAAAAAACGGGGAGAGCTAAAGTGAATTCTCCAATCAGTCACCTCTTCCTTCTAGGTCAGTCTAGGCTGGATTGTTCTCCATTCAAGACAATCCTTGAAAAATAATTCTCATGGCAAAACTTTGGAAACTTTTTTTTAAAAAAATAATACGTGGTGATAGTGATAAATAAATGATTCCTCTGGAATTGATGATACGAACTTTTCATGGGACTCATTCATTAAGTCCTCGGGTGGGTTGCTCTAAGCTGTTATAATTCAGTACGCAGTCACTTAGCATGAAACACACGCCTCTAGCAGCGCCAGATCCATTTTAAAATTGATAGCACCATCAGGTCTACAAGGTCTTGAGAAGAATTTCATTTCCTCTCTCGTCTAAAGTGATTGCGCTGTGTTCCCTGACCTTCAAAAGCTTTTTGTCACGCTTCTGTCATGTGGCTTGGAGGTTCTCTCCTCCATCCATTTCATTTAAATATGTGCTGTGTGAGTAAATCCAATAAACTAAGTAGCCATTTAGTTAAAACCCTCATGGGGTCAGAGCTCCAGGGAACATCTCACGGCACTGATGGTCCTTCTTCAACTCTTATTTCTACACCGTTGATCTTTTCCGATCCTCTCTCTGCACATGCGCAGTAGTTCCCCATGGTGAAAGGCCCAATAGCCAGCAGCTGAATGGACAGATAGAAGGGCACCCCACTCGTTCTTAATAATCTAAAAGTGTCCCAAGCACAGACAGGCAAGGGTCCTTAGAGGTGAGTGTGGACACCTTTCTTTAGGGACTTTCTTGCCCGGGGGCATTGTTTTGTTCGTAAAGGATTCTCACCTCTCCTTTCTGATTGATAAATCACCTGGTCAAAGGTGCTGCCGGGCTGGGGCACCATTTTTCTTGCTATCAGTTCTTCTCTGACTGGAAAGGGCATCAGGGTTGAGGTTATGGAAGGCCAACTGAAGCCCAAGTCCTTGTGCATGGCAGTGGTGTATCATGGGAAATAAATGAGGGATCGAAAAGGAAGGTGCCATTTTTTAAAACGTGTCAACTCAAAATGCAGCATGGTGTTTTCAAGCATTGTAGGCTTTCTGCGCACAACTTCTGCTTTAAATGAACACTTTTAGTTTGAAAATAGGATTCTAGGATGAAATAAATTCAGAAAGCAGTGGGTTTGGGTTAAACCAAGTAACAAAAAGATTTGTTATTATTATCATCATTGTTATTATTTTATTGTTAGTATTTTCTGTGTGTATGCAGCATGTGTGTGTGTGCATTCATCAGTTGCTGACTACCTGGAGTCTGCTGACTTAGCTAGCAAGGGCTGGCCAGGAAACCCTGGAATCTCCCTTCTTCCTCCTCAGTCCTGAGTTTACATGCGTGCACTGTTACATTGGACTTTTTGTGTGGGTGCTGGAGACTGAACCCAGGATCTCATGCAAGCACTCTCCCCGCTGAGCCATCTCATTAGGCACCAGGAGAGGCTTCTTAAGCCTGAGACAGAAGTTATGTGAGACAGTCGTAATATTCACAATCCCATGAAGAAATGAGGAAGCCCTAATCCAGTCATCAATCATTTGGCCCAATACAGTGATGGTGTGTTCTCAGGTGAACACGGTGTTATTGTGTGTTCTTGGATAACATGGTGTTAGCATCTGTCCAGCCATCTTAGTTGTATATTCTATCTCACTTGGGGACATCTTAGGCAGCTTTATGACTTATTTGTGTGATTTGGAACCTCAGTTCTTAAAATGAATAGCATCTCTTTCCATAGGAAAAAAAATTCTGGGGAACACACAACTTAAATATCTAGACCTTCATGAAGCCAGCTACGTGCTTTCCTCTTTAATTCACTACAAAAGGAGAAATCTGTAGAACCTTGGAGGACTGTAAGAAAAGGTAAAATCCTACTGTTTGTTCTCTTACTGGAGTATGA
The DNA here is from genome assembly GCA_001685075.1 of Bramus lutescens. NCBI lineage: Eukaryota > Metazoa > Chordata > Mammalia > Rodentia > Cricetidae > Bramus > Bramus lutescens. Next base: position 112,366 of record LOEQ01002934.1, on the reverse strand, counting down.
CAACTTCTTGGCATTGATTTCTTTTGTTAAAACCTGAGGGCAATCCTACTATTGAAGTAGTGGGTGTTCCTGGCCTGAAATCACTACAAATACAATATATTTTCATAATTCATCTCTGCCTGCAAATTTCATTACTTTTTGGATTATTTTTTAGTAGTAAATTCCAGAGATCTTTATTCAAAGAAATAAACATGTCTGGAGTATCGTATCCTATCCCTGCCCGACCTGATTTTACTTAGCGTTTAGCAAGGTATCAACCCTTTCCAGGACTTGCTTGTCTACATTCACCTGTGCAAACACGTCTTGCTCTCTGATGTCCTTCCCCAAACCATAACTGCAGCATAACAGCAGGTCTTCCTTACTAACTGAACTGACATTTTCCTGTCCCCTAAGCGTGTGATGCCTACCCTATAAAAAAAAAACAGGTAATTGAATATTTCAGTTAAATTCAAATCCCACTTTGTACTGTTCTCGCAACTAAGCTAGTCCGAGGATACCTGAAGGGTTATCATATCTAGAGACCGTTACTATAATAACCCAGATCAGAAACAGCATCCTGTCTTTGTTTCTTTTCTTCTGAGTAGAGGATACTCTTAAATAAATGTTTTCTGTTTCCATTTTCACATTTGCCAGTGTTCTTGCCTTGGCCTTAGAATACTTTTCTTGGAATTTGTAATTTGTATTTGGTTAAATAATAGATATTATATGATACAGTCTCTGACCATTGTTAGTACTTTTTTAAGAAAGAGAAAAGTTAATTATTTTTGGCCTACAGTTGTGGGGGTGAGGTGGTTTCAGACCATAATCAGTTGACCCTGTCATTCTGGGCCTGTGATGAGGCAGTGCATCAGATATAAACATATGACAAATCTACCCAACCACTCACCTCATGGCTAGGAAGCAAAAGAAATAAAAAAAAATTATGTTCTTAACTTTGTGTACTGTATAATTGCTCAGTAATTTAAGATCACTTTTTCTTGCCCATTAAAATGTTAAAAAACAAACAAATTTAACTGAACTGTTTTCCCTGAGCTGTTTATACTAAGTTAATAATCTATGAATAATATGTAAGGGGAGTTCACACTGAAATAGAAAAACACACATTATTTTGACAGATCACCCTCAGGATCCGATAAAGCTTAACTAATTATTTATGTACAGCGAGGAGCTGTTCGTAAACACACACAGCAAGGCCTGCTAAGAGAGGCTGTATTTGGTGCCAACTCATCCCCCACATTCTAGGAATGACGAGTGAGACTAGCGTTTAATTAAAGAATCAATAGAATTTTTTAAAAACAAAGCAAAGATACATTAAAGTAGCATCAGTCTGTTGCATAATTTTGTATAGTTTGGAGTCCATGCTAAAGCCAGCTTCTCTGGGATACTTCAACTTTCAAAGAAGGATTAAGGCATTGATTTGGGTAATTTAAAATAATCCAGTCCGAACATTCTCTTTTACCCAGGAGAATGTTAAGGCTCTGGCATTATGGTTCTCTTATGTAAGGTCACAGGGGTCATATCTCTGACCTCAGACTCACAGGTCAGGACAGTGTTTTTCAACCTGAGGGTCATGACCTCCTTGGGGGTTGAATGATCCTTTCGCAGTGGTCACCTAAGACCCTCAGAAAACACAGATATTTACATTACAGTTTGTCACAGTAGCAAGATTTGCAGTTATGGAGTAACAATAAAAATAATTTTATGGTTGGGGTCACTACAACAGGAGGAACTGTATTAAAGGGTCACAGCATTAGGAAAGTTGAGAACCACTGGGCCAGGATACATTTTACCTAACCATGTGACAATTAGCTTACAGCTCATAGAAGTGGTGGATTTTGATAGGGGCTGGGAAATGACCCAAGCACATTGTAGATCTTTCTTGAAAATAACACAATAAAGCTCCTCTTACCCTGATTTATAGTGTTCTTGTCTACTTTAAGTTGGATGTGAGATCTATCAGCATTTGACTAATGCTGTAGACCGATATCCCTGGGTTTGTCTGTGTCTCTCTGAAACACCAGGCTTTCTGACCATTTATTTTTGAAAAGTCACCTTTATTAAGAAAATTTGGAAGATCATTTTATGCTCCATCTCTCTTATTTAGAGATGAAAATTTCCCTTTAGGGAAACATATTTCCTTTGCATTTGCTCGCACCAGCATCCTTCCTGTGTGTAGTTGCTTTTAACGACTCTCAACATGACCTGGATAGGAGCTGTCTAGCACTCAGGTAGGGTGTGCGATGGTTGGTGTGTAAAGTGACTGGGCAGAGCATATGCCTCAATGGTTGGTGTGCCTCTGAGTGTAGTTCTAGAAGAGGGAAATATCTGAATTATAAGGCTAAGAAAAGATGATAATCATGTGAGGAGACCCCAACTGATCTATTGAGGGTTTGAACGGAATCAGATGGTGGAGGAAGAGCAAATTTGGTCTCTGTTGGAATTGATAATTCATCTCTCCTGTCTGTAGACATCAAGACAAGAAGTGAGAAACTGAAGGGAGATTATCCAACTTGATTTATAATCACGTTAAGCCATTTACAAACCATTTATTAGTTTTTTTTTTAATTTGAAGTAAAGTCTCATGTAGCCTAGACTGGCCTTGAACTTCTGAGACTCTTATTTCCTTCTCCCAAGTGCTGAGATGACAGATACCTACCACCATGCCAGCCTTCTAAACCTTTCATAGGAAACCTATCTACTGTAAGCATCAACCCCTTCTAAGAGCCCTACCTCTGCAACCTTGTCACCTTCAGCTAGGCCTCGACTCTTAATGGTTCCACCCCTCTCAATATCACTACCCCAAGTTTGAAAATTCCAGAACATGAACTTTGGGGGCCACTCTCAAATCTTATCCAGCTTTAACGGACCTTTGTGGTTAAGTCTGGGCAAGTACATACTCGTAGGGACTGGCATAGTTCTTTCTTGAATGGGTATAGAAACAGGTTTTTGTTAAAATTAATCTTAAGACTACCTGGCAAATGTATTTAGTGTCTTCCTTTGTATATTTTTATGATTGTTAAGGAGAGGGAAATGTTATCTGATTTCATACTTCTTTATAGTCCTTCATGATTACCAACCAGTGACACTGAGACCTCTCCTACTTAACTTTTGTTGTTGACTTGACACAGTCCCGAATTATCTGAAGGAGTCTCAACTGGGGCTTGCCTTGATCATGTTGACTTGTGGAAAAGAAAGCCCAGGGATCAAGCTAGAAAGAAGCACTCCTCTATGGTTTCTGCTGTGAGTTCCTGCCCTGGCATCCCTCAATAATAGATGATAACCTATAAGAAGAAGTAAACTCTTTTCTCCCCAAGTTGCTTTATCACAGCAACAGAAAGCAAACGAGGACAAGGCTGTTGACCATACTGGCCTCTCGAGAGGCCAGCTCAGCCATTTACCCAGGCCTTCTCTGTTAGGAGCAGTGAGCCCCCGTGTCCTGAATTTCTTTTAAACAACTTGTTTTCCCCTGATCTGAGTGCCTACAGCTGCTCTGAGCACAAGACCCTCAGGAGTTCCTGATGGCAGGGGAATGGTTTCTGGTGCGTTTGGCTGAGGCATGGCTATCCCTATATAAGCTGCTCCTGAACACAATAAAGGGGCATTCTTGGGGCATTTTGGCATCAAGGATGACACGTGTCTCTGTCTGTTTTTGAGCCTTTGTGTGTTTCAATATTCAGCCCCTTGCCTGGCTCACAAACTGTACGGCGGCTCATAGAGCGCAGACGGGCGTGGTGTGTTACACTTCTCTAGCACACACTGGGGCAAAGGACAGAATCTGAAATTAAGTTTTCATATTATAATACCATTATTTCACTTGGAGCGATGCTAAATTTCAACCACATTCTGACAAAGCTAGGCATCAAAATACCTTCTAGGGTTAGGGTGACGACTCCAGGGCTAAATTTCATGCCATGTAACTATGAGGACTAGGGTCCAGATCCCTAGATCTTGTGTAAATGTCAGGTGGGCATAGCAGGACTCCTATTATTGCAGTACTTAGGAGGGGATCCCAGAGCAAGCTAGCCAGTTAGACTAGCCATATTGCTGAGCTCTGGGATCAATGGAGAGACCTTGCCTCAATTAGCAAGATGGAGAATGATTGATAAAGACTCTCAGTATCAATCTTGGGCCTCTACACACATGCTAGCACATATACACACTCCCACATACATGTACCCAAATACCTGTGAACGTGCGTACACACATGCACTCACACACCGCACACACATACATGTAAAAGATATAGATACACATATATATGTATATATAAAGCCACTGGTCACATGATCAAACTTCACTTCCTTGCTTAGCCAAGGGCTGACAAGAGAACATATTCTCCTATTTACTCATTATGGGATTCAATATTTTAGTTATTAGAATCATACAGGAATAGCCATTCTCTTTCTCAGAACATCCTTTAATCACTATCATCATTCTGGTAACCCAGTGTAGACTGTGAAAACCTACTCTTAACTGTTTTTCCTAAGAAACGAGACACACTGACTTTTACGTCTTGTGCTTCAGCCTTCTGGATGGAGTCTTCCTTGTTCTTATCAAGGAGGTAGTTAAAGCAGTAATCAGCGATAATCCTCTTAAACATCTTAACAAACAAGTGGTTTTTAAAAAAAAGACTGCATGTATCCAAATCCCTCTCTGAGCCCACAGGCTCAGGAATATGAATTAGGCACACTGATATAAATGTTGAATCTTTAATATTTCACACCAAAAGAAGTGCCTCCAGGTAGCTTTCCGCATACGGCTGTAATCTTGGGTAATGAATTAATCATGCTAGTCCTTAGCATAGAATGTGAAGGTGGAATTCATACTGAAGAGCATGGATCAGATAAGAGAGCACTTCTGCTCCTGGAAATGCTCTCAGCTACTGCATCAGAGTCCCCTAGAACCGACTAATCTCTACAGATTGCAGCGAAAATTAATATAGGCCCCAAGTTCCCAGTCTCAGAACCGAGCCCGATAAAAATCCCAAAGCAGACTGTCAGAAGAGCCCCCCAAGAGGAGGGTAGGTACCCTGGGACCCGGTAATATTAATTCAGTAAATAGGAATTTATCCCACTTACCTTTGTCCTGGGGCCTTTCTGATTAGCAGCGCCTTTATAGCTGCGGTGGAGAGCAATCATTTTGCAGAAATTTGGCTCCCTTAACTAAAGACGGGGTGTTCATTTGGATGTTAGTATTCCCTAGGTCATTTTTTTCCTTTCTGGGTCACAAGTAATTAATATTGAAGTTGATTAGAAATGTAAATATCCTTGGTGGTCCTAATAAATCAATGTCTGACTCAGTGGACAGCCTGATTCCCTATCTATCACACAGTGGAGTCACTTCTTATAAGCAATGCTTCGGAGCCTAAGATAAGTAGTGCTGACATTTGATTACAATGCCTGTGACTGCACGTGATTGAAATGGCCTAGGTTGACCAGCTCTGTGGCCTAACAGTGGCTGGCTATAGGACAGGGTGGAAGTGACTTCTACTAAGTCAGTAAGGGAGAAACTTCTGAGAAGGCAGAATACTTAAAAATGTGCCCTATATCAATATATCCACATTAATTTTAGAAGACCTTTGCTTCCATCTATCCATCCACCCCCACACCCATTCATTCTTTTAGTAAATATGTGTTGAAAATTTTTAATGGCTCAGGTGTTTGGCAAGGCATTTTAGAAAAAATGGAGGGCTCAGCATGGATTGTGTCCTTCACTGGGTGCACGGAGAGAAGAGATGGGGAGGGGAAAGAATGGGAGGATTCAAGGCATCACTGAAGACGGGCCATGAATTCATTCATTGTTCATAAACAGCATTTTGATTTTGTAAGAGTAGTTTACTTAATCACCTCTTCTTTATGTATATGTGTATAATGTATGTGTGTGTATATATATATGCTGCATGTGTAAATGTATATGCTACCTCTTTATGTATGTGTATAATGTATGCATTTATATATGCTGCATGTATAAATGTATATGTGTATGCCACCTCTTTATGTATGTGTATAATGTATGTGTGTGTATATATATATGCTGCATGTGTAAATGTATATGTATATGCCACCTCTTTATGTATGTATATAATGTATGTGTGTATATATATGCTGCAAGTGTAAATGTATGTGTATGCCACCTCTTTATGTATATGTGTATAATGTATGTGTGTATATATATGCTGCATGTGTAAATATATGTATATGCCACCTCTTTATGTATGTGTATAATGTATGTACATGTATATATATGCTGCATGTGTAAATGCATATGTGTATGCCACCTCTTTATGTATGTGTATAATGTACATATATGTATATCTATGCTGATATGTAAATGCACACACATATGTATACTGTCTAAGTTACTGTTGTATCGCTGTGAAATGTGACCAAGGTAACTTATAGAAGAAAGCATTTAATTGGGGACTTGCCTTCAGTTCCAGAGGGTGAGTCCTTGCCCATCATGGTGGGGAGCATGGTGGGCAGGCAGAGTAGCACAAGAGCAGTTGCTGAGAGCTTACATCTGATCCAGAAGCAGAGGCAGGAAGGCAGAGAGAGACTGGATCTGGTTTGGACTTTTGAAATCTCAAAGCCAACTCCCAGTGATACACCTCCTCCAACAAAGCCATACCTTCTAGTCTTTCCTAAACAGTTCACCAACTGGGAATGAAATATTCAAATCCATGAGCCTGTGAGGGTCATTGTCAAACAACCACAGATATCCTACATACTTCTGAATATCTGCTTTAGTAGAAAGTATCCCCCTCCTTTATCATTCAGTAGCAAGGAGGGTTTTCCAATGAGATGCATAAAAAGTAAAACGAGAAGTTATTTATAAATTTCTATCACATAAGGTCAGGTGACTTAAGTCTTATTGGAAAACTAAGATGTGCTATGAGAATTTGGACAGGTAAATGAGAGACTGCTTTGATTTGAATGATAAACTCAAGTGTCTAGATGTCTCAGCAGTTAAAAGTACTGCCTGCTCTTCCAAAGGTCCTGAGTTCAATTCCCAGCAACATGGTGCTCACAACCATCTGTAATGAGATCTAGTGCCCTCTTGAGGAAGAGACCTGGTCAGTCACCCTCATGAACTTGGATCATGAAACTCAGTATGAACAAGTTCAACAGAAGCACCAACTGTGGGCTTTCCATGCATGCTTCAGCATTGCCAGGGCAAAAATTTTATTTCATTGTTCTTTTAAGGACTGTGGTTTCCAAGGGACAGGAGAATACAAGAGTTCAAAAATCATGGATGCAGATATTATCTGTTTAAAACCCAACCAAAGGTGGCACCAAGTTCCACCCAGCATGAAAGTGAGAAGTGGCAGGCTGGGGACATCATTTCCATGCACCATAGGGTGGGTAAGACAGAACTTTTGTGGAACTTTTCTCTGGGAGATAGAAATGAGTATGTGTTTACCTCGATAAGGTACTGCCCATAGTGCCAAGATTGGTTCTGCTCAGGTCTAGACAGTGTGTTTATTAGAGTTACTTAGAGGAGCATAGGTAACAAACACATTACTGAAAAACGCCCCCCACCACAGGGGTGAGGACTCAGAAAAACTGCATGCCTGGATCTTTCTGTACAACTTGCACACAACATGGGTGCCCAGAGACTCTTCCCTCACTAGCAATTGCTATTGCTCATAGAAGAGAGAGGGCTTCTGTAAAGCTTCATAGCTTCCAGAACCTTGTAAGTTCTGTTTATACATGGAGTCTTTTAAGCCTCCCTACTTGCTTCAGGAGGATACTACCATGCACTAGGGGCAGAAGCAGACCAAGGATTGCCAGCATAAGAGGAAATAGAATCAGCGAGGGCAGATATGGCTTAGGTTGTGTTAGGTTATAAGGTTGGGGTAAGAGCCTGGAGAAAACGTCTGGTCCATAGCTTAGAACATAGCCCAGGCTTTTGAGTATATTTAGTCCTTACTATTTGAGACAGCTGCTGTAGAGAGTGTGCCTATGACACTTTAGGAAGGGGGATCGGGGGGAGACGTGAGAACATGGGACATATGGGATGTCTACATTTAGGAGCAGAAAGGAAGGAGGAAAAAAAATATGGAGAATTGGAGTGGGTACAAGCCAAGGAAGAAGATATTTTTTAAACAAATAGTGTTCTCACTATTTGTTTAAAAAATAAAATGACCTGAACTTTTAATTTACAACATTTGTTCGAATGTATCCCATATGGACCAAAGACTTTTTCTTTTTTTTTAAAGGAACATGTAGTAATAAGGGGAGCGGGCCCTGCTTTTCGTCCTGCCCGGCTCCCGCACGGCTAGC
>LOEQ01002934.1:55240-92604 GCA_001685075.1 Bramus lutescens | reverse complement strand
TTTAAGGCATTAACTTTATTCTCTATATTCTTTTTCTTCTCTTTCCCAAGCCTATGTATGTCTAACACTATGACCCATTTAGAGGTCTTTTATGTCTGAATCTGTCCTATTATGAATTTGTAATTCTTTACTTTCCAGGAGCTCTTCTTAAAATGCTAAGCACTTCTTGAAAATTTAAGTTGTGCCATGTAGAGGTAATATGGTACCGTCTGTTTCCTGCCCAGCCTAAACCTTAACTGTGCTGTTATTATGATAATTATGATGGTTTCTGCCTGAGATCAGCACAGTTCAGCATGGCAGAGTGGAGCCGGACCCACTTCTGCCTCACAGCCATTTGGTGCCCCTGAGCCGCACACAGTTCCAGGCACACAGCAAGTCCACATTGCCATCAAACAAATAGTAGCACTTTACTACAAATGCTCCATTCAAAAGCTCTGTCTCCCGCAGGAGCCAGACAGAGATAGTGATGGCGGCACAGCCCAGGAAGCCATGTTTTAAAATGGCGTGGCTTTTTTTTTCTGCTGCTCTTGTTAAATCAGGAAATCTCTCTACAGCACGCGCTAGTAAATAGCAAAAAGCTGTGTTAAACTCTATATTTGTGTCTAGAATTCTTTTTTAAGCCCTCTTAGGTTTTATGTGGAGTTAGTTACCATGTTGGACAGCCACAATCTGGTAAAAAGAGGACAGGTGGTGCACCAAAATAATTACACAGAAACTGTATTCATTTAAAACACTGCCTGGCCCATTATATCTACCTCTTCTTGGCTAACTCTCACATCTTGCTTTAACCCATATCTAGTAATATGTGTATCACCAAGGGGTCATGGCTTACCAGGAAGATTCTAACCTATGTCCATCTCGGGCTGGAGCTTCATGGCATCTGCCCGACTCTGCTTTCTTTCTCCCAGCATTCTGTTCTGTCTACTCCACCTATCTTAATTCTGCCCTATCAAAAAAGCCAAGGCAGTTTCTTTATTAACCAATGAAAGCAACACATAGACAGATGACCCTCCTACACCACTTTCAATTGCAGATTTTTTTTTGATTTGCACCATGGGTTGTTCTAGAAGAGACCATTATGGCTTTTGTTTCTTGTAGAGATTCAAAGATTTAATTAATTCATGCAACAAATTCTTCTACTCTTTAACTTTTTGTGTATTTCAATACACTCTTTAATGACAATTGACATTTTGTGGGGGAAACATCACAAAGAATTAACTTTAAAAACTATTAGAACTCAAAGATGAGTTCAGCAACATTGTAAGGTACAAGCTCAATATATGAAAATGAATAATACTTCCATATCTTATGATAAACAATCAGGGAATTGAATTAAAGAAGCTATTTTTACCTCCAATAGCATAAAAGAATTGCCAAGAATGAACTTAATAAAGAAAGGGCACAGTAAATCTTGAAACCTAGAAGATGTTGTTGAAAGAAATTAAAGATCTAAATAAATGAGAACACGCTTCATACGCATAGATTGAAAGATGAAAGACATCTATATTTTGAATTTCTCTCTTATGCAGTTATTTGTCAATATATGACAGTTTTTAATATCTCAAACTCTCTCAAGGCATTTATGCTTACATATTTGTCACAAGATTTATCCACAAATGCTAAAAATGAGACATTAAATTGTATACAGGGGTTAAGAAATGGCCTTATTAAAAAGTACTGAAAAGGATTCCCTTTGCATCTGTGATGATTTTGCTCAAGACAGATCAACGAGACTGAAATGTATTCTCCACTGTTCTCTTCCATGCATAAGTCTAAGTTAGGTTTGGCTACTGGAAAAAAATTATGCAAGATTTGACAGGTACAGTGAAATATCAGTGAAGGTGCTTGCAAATGAAGGGCGGGACCCTGCAGTCTGTAGCTCACCCATAAGGTGTTGATCTGAACCCACCATAGTACTGTCGGGCAGTGGCATATTCAATTCCTTCAGCCTTAGGCCTGGCATACATAGTACTTCGAAGGCAAGTTTGCCAACTTCATATTCAGGTTACCCACCAAGGAATTAAGTTGGGGTTGGGAGAGATAACTGGGGGCACCTTCCAGTTTGTCTTTCAATACATGTTTATTTTTACACACTTCTCTTTGCCTTTACCCCACCCACTTCATATCTAGTACAGCTTTTTTATCTCAAATGGCAGCCAGTCTCTATTTCATGCATTCAGCCTACTGCCAGGCACATAGACAACAGATTTCTAAATGTGCTATTACCAGTCTGACCACTGGATAAATTCTATAATAAATCTCTTGTTATTACTGGCCATAGAAATTCTTGCCTGCTAGAATCTTAATCATATGTTACAGAATAAACGTATGTTTCTCGAGAATCATAATTTTTCTTTGTATTTGCATAGGAGATATTTTCTGTCTCTGAGGTTCAGGAACTGTTCTTGTTTGACAAAATGGCCAATGATTGATGAACTACAAAAGCAATGTGTCTATCCAATTTCTATTCATGTCTATGCTTTTCATTCTTTCCATTTAGATGACTCAAGCTCATTACAATTATTTTGTGCCAAGGACTACATAAAGTAGATTGCAGGACTTCATCTGATATTGTTAGATATTATATGAAGTAGGCTATCATTGTTAAACTCTTTAGAAATGAAAACAATACTTCAAAGAGGGTCAAGTTTTAATGTAATGTTCTCTTTTAGTTAGTAGATTACAGTGTGGTGGCACATTTGAGAGAGTTAATAACATACCCATTTGCAGAAAATTAACATATTTATAAACCCAGGACACACAAAAGAGCACAAAGAGCCAGTGTCAGTAGCTAGTGAGCAATGGATGGACATTGGCCAGAAGTCACACGGACAGACAGAAAATGGTAGCGCCAGTAGTTGAGATGCAGAATGTGCATTGCTTAAGCAACACTCTTCTCTACAACATCCTTAGCCCTCTATACCTTGAGTTAACTTATCCTTTCCTAACAACCTATTGGGGTTTTTGGATATATGCATCCATTTGGGGAGAACTGACATTTCAAAACATTGAGTATTCCAGCCTCTGTCCATGGTTTCTTGCTCTTTACTGGAGAAATTTCTTCATTTTCATCCAAAACAATAAAGCCTTTAGTATAAAGGCTAAAAAATTCACTAAATATGTTTTACAGTATCTTATTCTTCTAATTTGATTTACCTTTTCCAAGCCCAAAGATTAAATAACCTTAGTGAAGAAACAAAACACACAGAGAAAGACTAAAAGATTGGCTTATAAAAATAAAAGTCTTCAAGTTGGAGAGCCCCTTTCATGTAATGGTACCATGAAGATTTTGATGAAAATTTATATAAACATAGAACTGGTGAGATAAAATATGTCATTAGATGGCACTCCACATTTAGACGGTCTTGAATTACTTCTGAGAGGTAGTGCTGGATTTGGTGCTGGATTGTGAGGGTGAAAATGGTGGGGACAATGGAAAACTCTGGTTTCACATGTCATTCCACTAAGACTGATTGATAATCTAATAAATGCCTAAATATTTCTTATTAAATCTGTGTACCTAACTCTAAGAGGAGTGGGATTCCCCATCAAGGCTGTCATAAGTTTTAAGATCCATAGGGACACAGTTACTTGTCCCTTCAGAAATTTCATGCAGGGATAGCTGGGGACTTAATTTAAATTTCTGTCTAGGTGACTTACAGACAAGAAAAGTATTTTGAGGTTCTAGGGACCCTTCCAATGAAGCAAAAAGAAGTGATAACATTCATCCAAGTTATAAAAAAATTTCCATTTAACCATTTTTCTTCATGAAAATGGGTAGCTAATATAGATGACATTTTAATATTAAATACAAATATTTTATTAATTCTCAGAGAATTTCATAGAAGTATACATTTTGATTATATTCATTCTATTCATCTTAACTCCTCACAGATCTACCCTCCTTAACCTCCAATGGACAGCATTTTAAAGAGTCAATTAACATTGAGATAAGCTTGCATACTGCTTGACCTGATAAACCCTCATGTAAACTATCTTTTTCTCAACCTTACTGAACAATGATTAATAAAATTTATGTATGTCTAAGGTATAGAGTGCTTATATCAAATTTAGAGTAATAGCACACATCAAATTTAGAGTACTAGTAATTGATATAAGTAAATGTTGTCAAATGATAGTTGAAGTAAAGATAATGAACATTCACCATTTTATATCATTCTCTTCTCCCTCTTTTTTTTTTTTGGTGAGGATACATCTTCTCTGGAGTCTTCATAACCCTAAGTATGTACTGTTTTCTTAGGAACTAAAGTCACTAGGCTGCATGTTAGATCTCCAGATTTACTGTAGAGTTGAGTATTCATTCCCTTTGACAGACATTTCATCTCTCTCACGCCTGAGCCCTGGAAAACATCATCCTCTTCTCTGTGAATCAAACCATCCAGCGTTTGTCTTTCCATGTTTGGTTCATGTCACTTAGTATGAAACCCTCCAAGCCCAATGTGGTATTGCGAATAGTAAAATTTCCTTAATTTTAAAAAGTCGAACAATATCCCCATTCAACCTTCTGTTTAAGTCTTTAATTTCAAGTTAACTTTTGCTTACGGCTTAAGAGGAAAATCTAATTTCATCCCTTTGCATATGGAAATCTTGTCCTAACACTATTCATTAAAGCGTTGATCTTATCTTCTTATATAGTCTTGATGACTAGAAGATTAGTCAACCACACATGTGGGATTTATTTCTGGGTTTTCTATTATTTTCCATTGATCTGTCTACTTTTTATGCCGTTACCAAAACACTTTGATATCTATAGCTCTGTAATGTAACTTAGAATAAATAAGTATAATTTTTCTAGCATTGTTATTCTTTGCTTAGATTGCTTCAGGAAATTTGGACTTTCTGTGGTTCCTTCTGAGTTTTATTCTTTTCTCTTTCTGTGAAATATGTCATTAGTGTTTATATAAAGATTATGATGAACATGTGGGTAATTTTGAGTATTATGGACATGCTATCATTAGTTCTCCCAGATCATAAATACAAAATACCTTTATTTGTGTATCTCTAATTTCTTTCATCAATATTTTGAAGCTTTTAGTGTATAGAGATTTAATTTCTTTTGTTAAGTTTGTTAGCATTTTGTTCTTTTGATTCTATTATTAATAACACAATTTTATTAATTATTTTGGGGTAGTAATATGGGATTCCCCTCTGTATGCTGTGAATAGCATTGGTTAATAAAAGACTGCTTTGGGCCTATAGCAGAGCAATAGAGGAATAGAGGTAGGTGGGGAAAATTGAACTGAATGCTGGGAGGAAGAAGGTGGTATTAGAGAGAAGCGATGTAGCCCGGCCAGAGCCAGTCAAAACTTTACCCGGTAAGCCACAGGCACATGGTGAAACGCAGATTAATAAAATGGCTTAAATTAATGTGTAAGAGCTAGCCAATAAGAAGCTAGAGCTAAGGGGCCAAGCAGTGATTTAATTAACACAGTTTCTGTGTGATTATTTCGGAGCTAAGTGGCCTCCATACTACAAGGGCAGGTTGTTGTTATTATAAATTCATAGCAACAGACTTTTGTAAGGTTAGTTTGAGTTGAGTTCACTTATTAGTTTTTACAGTTTTCTTTGGGTGGAATATTTGGTCTTGTATTTAACAAATTCATGTCTTTCACAAATGGATATAACTTTACTTCTTTTCCAATGTTGATGACTTTGTTTCTTTCTTTTGTCTAAAACTACATAGATATCAGGTCAGACATATAAATCAGTAAAATACAGTTGAAAATTCAGAAATAAACTAATGTATTTATGGTATATTTACTTTAATACAAGGGCTATAGTAGCCAAAGACTGAAATAATACAAATTTGTATAAAGTTATGGCCTAATGAAGAAGATCTGATATGTCCCTGAAACAGAATATTATTTGACAATGGAAAAGGGGGAGGTGCTGACCTATGCCACAACATGGATGTCCTCACAAACCATGCTAAGTGAAAGAAGCCTGTAATGAAAATTATATATAGTATGATCTCACTTATATGATATGTCTAGAATAAGCAAATTCAGAGAGAAAGGCCAGTCATGATACTTAGGGTTTGGCAGGAAAGGGCAATATTTTCCCCCTGGGTGTTTTGAAGTTGTTCTAAAATTGGATTATAGTGATAGTTGTGCATCTATCAAACATATGGAAAGCTCTGATTAGACTAAACAGGTAAACTTCTGCCAGCTCTCTCTGAACAATACTGTTAGCAAATGGAGCAGAGGCAGCTTCCCCTGGCCTTAAAGTGTACCCCCATCTCCCAGGCATGCATGGTTATTACAGTGTTATCCACGAGTAATCTAAGAGTAGGGACTTCTGCTTATACTTCAAGGCCCAAGGCTGCAATGGAGGCATGGCTGCTTTCATATGGAAAGAGTGCTGGGAACTGGGTTCCCACTAATCCCACTAGAGAAACTTCCTGTCCTTTCCCTCTGTTATCTTCATGACACATTGCTGTGGGACAGTGGTCTGTACCCTGTCACTTATATTTTAAATAAATGCTGATTGGCCAGTAGCCAGGGAGGAAGTGTAGGTGGGATGACCAGGCAGGAAGTAGAGGTGGGGCAATGAGAATTCTAGGAAGAGGTAAGTTTTTTCTGCAGTAGTGACCCACCCACAGAAGAAGCAAATGTGACTGCCTCGCAGAAAAAAGGTACCGAGCCATGTGGCTAACATAGATAAGAATAATGGGCTAATATAAGTTATAAGAAGAGTTAATAAGAAGCCTGAGCTAATGGGCCAATCAGTTTATATAACTTATGTAGACCTCTGTGTGATTTATTTGAGACTTAACGACTGCGAGAACCGGGCAGGACAGAAACCTCAGACAACAACACATGCTGGAAAATTCATTTTCTTTCAGCCACACAGTTTCGAGGCACTCTTGAACTCTCTTCTTTTTCTTCTTCTCTTACCGTATCTCTTCATCTGTCTGCCCTTTCAAGAGGTCATCCATTTATCAAGTACTAAATCTTCTCTTTAGAAAACATTACTTTTGCTTGTTAACATAACAGTGTTAATATGACTGTACCCTCAACTCATTGAAGACATGTCACATGTTAATTATATACTAGACTATGGTTGAGGAGCCAGAGATAATTGACCTAATTTCCACCAAGAAGATATCAGTTTCTGCAAAGTAACAGACAGCTAGACTAGGATGCAACCAGCTCTCTGACAGCGTCAATGTCAGGAGGCGGGAATAATTAATTTTAATCAGAAGAGACAAGGTGGTCTCTGAATCCAACCAGATCTTGATAAATCTGCTGTATTGTCTGTCAGTTGTCTTCAAAAACTTACAAAATATCATGAATCAAATTTCAAAGTTAAAAAGCAAAGCATAGAACCTTACAGTTAGTTTACCTGGTTGCAGAGTGGACACTTCTGGCCAATGTCACATTCCTGTTGAACCATAGAAGTTAATAGAATTATGCTGTAAGAGCCAAGTCTCATACAAGGAACCAGAGACCGCACAGACACTAAACAGTGAAGGTAGCTGCAAAGATGAAATGCTTTTTGTTTACTTTTTTCCTTTTTGATTTTGAGGCGCAGCAGGCTGGCCTCAAAACTTCCTTTATGGCCTAAGTTGGTTACAAAGTTGTGATCCTTTTGAGCACTTGAATTACATGTATGTTCAAACCATGTCAGGTCTAGGATTTCCTATTTCTTAATCATAAAACAAAATTCTGCATGCATATGTTCGAGTGTATATGGGTTATATATGGGTTTATATGCCTATGTATGGCATGTGTGGAAGCCAGATGTTGATATTGAGCATCCTTTTCAATCATTCTCCACCATATCTTTTAAACATGATCTCTCACTGAGCCAGGAACCAGAGGTTTCCAGTAGACTGTCAGCCCAACAACCCATAAAGATCTGCCCATCCCCATTTCCAAGCACTGGGATTACAGAACCATGCAACTGAACTTAGGTTTTACATGGGTTCTGGAGATCAAACTCAGCTTACCAGGTTTTAGCAGCAAGACCTTTTACTCACTGAACTGTCTTCCCAGCTAAGAAAACTTTTCATAGTAAGTAAACATCAAACCCATGCAACATCCAAAAGAAACAACATCAAACTCCCCAAAAGACCAAATAAAATTCAAACCAAGAATCAGACAA
The DNA here is from genome assembly GCA_001685075.1 of Bramus lutescens. Lineage (NCBI taxonomy): Eukaryota > Metazoa > Chordata > Mammalia > Rodentia > Cricetidae > Bramus > Bramus lutescens. Next base: position 84,477 of record LOEQ01002934.1, on the reverse strand, counting down.
GAATGTTGGGGCTGCTGACGGCTTTGTCTTTGCACCTGGCTACAGAGTTCTTGTTTCTGCAGATGGGTTTTAAAGATACTCAGAGTGGATGGGCAAGCTGGGATCTGAGGTGTAGTACTTACTCTGCAGCTGGTATTATCACTATTACTGTGGTCCGTTGAAGGTGGACGTTGATGTTACATCAGTGTGTAGTGGCATTTTATTTGTATTTTAATAAAGCTTGCCTGAGGATCAGAAAAGTAAAACAGCTACACTGGTCAGCCTTACAGACCAAGTAGCAATGACACACACCTTTAATCCCTGTAGCCACAATGACACACACCTTTAATCCAAGTAACTACACTAGCCTGCTGTAGAAACCAGGCAGTAGTGGTGCACACCCTTAATCCCAGAACTAGAGAGGAATACAAGGCAGGAGGAGACAGCTACCAGACTCACTCTCATTCTGATATCCCTGGAGGCAGGATCGCCATTTCAGACTGAGGTAGGGATAAGAGACAGAGGCTGGCTGTTTTGCTTTTCTGGTCTTCAGGTTGAACCCCAATTTCTGTCTCTGCGTTTTTATTAATCATGCTTCAACAGTGCACCCCTCCCTTCTCACACAGTTCTGTGCCAGCCACTGAATCCTGGTGACCAGGGAACCTCTCAGGACCACCCTGTACCAAGGGCAAGATGAGCTAAAGCGACTAGCAAAGCGCTTATTTTTTAGGATCAGAGGACATGAACCCAGTGCTTTATGTGGGTACTAGTGCTGCGTACCCGGACTCTTGTCTCCACATGCCGGACACCAACTGACCACCACCCTGGCTTTCCCCTTTAGCTGCTCTCCCTCAGCCCTTCTCAGCGCTTCCTGATAGATCCCTCTAGTGCTGCAGCCAACTCCACGGTAGGCGTCTCCATCCAGGAAGCCCGTTATCACCTTCCTTCCAACTAGATCCTGGGCTCTGATGCTTCTTGCCGAACCTTGTTTGGCCCAGAAAGACATCTTCTTAGGAATCTTGTTTTTCAATTTTTCACTATGCTCTGGGTTCATGTTTGGTTAATGAGTGTATAAACCTATTCTATCATCTTTTCGAGTTTATGTGAAGGCAGATGAATACTTGTGCTCCAGGGTGTTTTATTAGATGGTTATCTGTAAGTCATATTATTGTTCTTGGGACCCAAACAGAATGCGGGGAGAACTCCAACTTTAAAAATTCACAAAATCAGAGAAAATAAAAGTTGCTATTCTGTTTAATGTCTTTCAAGTGATAGAAAATAAGAAAGCCACCAAATCAGAATCAAATAATCTGAGAGCGATTGAAAGGGAACATGACAAACATACAGCTACTATTTCAGATTTGCAACCAGAAAACAAGGCCAGCCTTAGTTCCTGGTGTGAAATTGCAAAGCTTCTGTATATTCCAAGAGAGTTCACTGGAACAACTTCTTTTATTGCACAGTCACCCTCTGGTCTCCCACATCCACAGTAACTGCCACATCTGGACCAGGGATGGAGTTTATAACTTCAGGCTTTCCTTTGCCAAACACTTAAAAAAACACAGAACCTTTTTATTAAAAAAAAAACCCGGGGGACTTATAAATCCTGGTTGCTCTAGGATGCAGAGTGTATCATGAATGGCAAATACTGGATACATTTTAGCCCTGTCTGGCATCTCTTCCTCTGGTCACCTTCCTTCTGATGCTCTCACCTCCCACACTCCACACTATTGCTAGTTATTGCTGCCTTGACTCTGTATGCTGGCCTCAGGCATCCTTTCATTTTCTTGCTGTTTCTATGAGCCCCATCCCATTATATTTCCAGACACCAATAAAAAGACAGATTCCATGTCCAAGTGCAAACTGGGTTTAATATCTGAGAACCTGCTTTATGTACACCTATTTGAGAATTCTTTTCATTTAAGCAGATGGCTTCAGAGACATACTGTTGTGCTGTACTACAGTGCACGTAGAAGCAGAAATTTAGACGGTGCATCAAGAGTACGTGACTCCATCTCAAGCTACATTGCAGAGAAGACTATTAACTCTATGCATGATAAGATTAAGCTTTGGTCTCCAAAAATAAAAGCCCATGGTATACTTCAGTGAAATCATTAATTATTTAAGTATTGTTTGATATCATTTTGTTAGCCACCCTGTTTTTATTCTTCAATATTCAGATTATTTAAAAAATTAAATGTCTCCAGTATTGACAGTACAAGTGTCTGATATGAAACATTTCCAGTGTTTCTTCACAAAGCAATATATACATTTACTGCAGGATATTTGAAGCTTTTCAAGTCATTCATCCTTCCAAAAATGGTATGAAAAGATTTATATGAAGGTACATAGCATTCATTTCAGCACTGTGGTTAACTGAGCCAGTCCTGACTCATGTTTAGCTTCTGCTTTTCACCACTTCCAGCTTCCACAGCTTCCAAGATGCTCTAGGTTTCAGTACTTTACCTATTGAGGTGTGGGGGCTGGGGGATAACCTACTAACTCTGGAGTCACTGCCTATTTGAATCTATATAAAAGGACTTAATATAGCATCTAGCATTTACCTGCTCTTCAATAAACAATTGACTGAAAAATTAGTGGAACTACAGAAACACTGTATTTAACATAATAATCTCTAATAGTGTTTAGCTTTACGTCCATTTTTACCAAGCAAACATTTAAAAGGTTGTTTAAAACTTTTCCTTTGGGGGAAGAACATGAGGGATCAAGTGTGGGAATTCTTCTGTTGAATACGTTGGGGAATCTCTGACTGCTAGGTGTGCCTCTTTGAAACCTAATGATATTCATAGCATGATAAAAGCTCAAACAAGTCCTGAAGATGCTAAGCTGACTCCATTTATCTTAGTGTTTCTCAAACTTCCATATCTCAGTCAATGTTCTATTGCTGTGAAGAGACGCCGTGACTAGAAACTCTTATAAAAGAAGACATTTAATTGGAGACTTGCTTATAGTTTAGAGGTTTAGTTCATTATCATCATGGTGGGATTCGGGAAGACATGGTGCTGGAGAGGTAGCTGAGAATTCTATATGCAGATTGGCAGGCAGCAGAAAGAGAGAGAGAGACACTGGGCCTGGCTTAAACATATGAAACCCCAAATCCACCCCCCAGTGACACACTTCCTCCAACAAGACCACACCTACTCCAACAAGGTCACACCTCCTAATGGTACCAGTTCCTGGGGGTCAAGCATTCAAATCTGTGAGCCTATGGGGGTCATTATTTTTTAAACCACCACATTCTGTCACTGTTTTCATTTCTCATAATTTTTTTTTTTTGAGACGGAGTTTCCTTTCTGTAGCAGCCATAGCTGTCCTGGAACTTGCTTTGTAGACCAGGCTGGCCTCAAACTCAGAGATCCACCTGCCTCTACCTCTTGAGAGTTGGAATTAAAGGTGTGGAACACCACCATTGGGCCTCATGAGTTTATCTTTTTAATATTTTTTTTTCATTTTGTTCTCCATTTTCTCTTTCCAAAGTCTACTTTCTCTTCAGACCTCATCAATTCATCTAAGAACTGCTATCCCTGAGTGCACTTCAGGAAATGATCTTGTTCATATTCCTTTCTCTTTTTTTAAATATCCCTCTTCCTTTAGGAATTGTTTTCTTAATTATCCTGTCCTTATATGAAGTGGGCATCATTATTGCTAGGATTTCCAAATACACATGAAAACAGCCATGCAAGATGGATGATCTTGCTAATGTATCTTGTCCAAGTTGACAGGCTACAACACAGCCAATCCAAGTAACTGCACACTGAACACCAACTCCTGTGAGCATCATAGAAGTACCAAGACTCTCTGGCAGCACCACAGTCTCAACATTCACACTACGAGAACACAGCAGTATGTCAGGAAGTCCTTTCTTCACAGAGACGGGGGCATTGCTATCCTTTAATCATGTCCTTCAAGGATTTGGCAGAGAGCTATGGAAACTTGGAGAACCACAGAAAGGGTGCAGCAGAGGCCATCATTCCTGTCAGAGAATGTTGGGTGTGGAAACTGGTCTAGCTCATGCCTGGTTAGGATACCTCCTAATATCAAACGTCTGCTGCTGGTACTGGCATCTATGTGACACTCAGACAACTTCAGATGCTCTCTCTTTTAGGCAACCCAGAACATCTGCACAGCTTGATTGCCTCCTTCTTTTCTCGACAAACACAGGATTTTGGCACCGCTGACACTAATTATTAACAGAAACATGGACTACAGAGGCAGGAAATTAAAAAAAAATCAAGTGAGAAATAAAACTTAATTAAATTAAAAAAATCCTCATGGGAAACTAAAACATAAGAACCAAACACAACTCGTTAAGAAAGGGAGAGTTGGCTCTGGCTAAAGGTGCTGAGTTTCTTCACAAAACATTAATGTTCCAATGTTTGTGGAAATTAATATACACATTTTGTGAGAAAAGACCTTGACTTGGAAAAGAACATTAGAAAATGTCTCAAATATAAGCAATATGCCTGAAAACAATGCCACACTTTAACTTAAGAAAATAACTGGGTGAAGGTTCTTGACTTGAAAAATTCTGAATAGACCGCAAGGATGCTTATTTCTGCAAATGTTTATGTGTTATGGGTAATTTCAGGCTATTCTTTTTCCAATCAATGATTTCTGCAGCTAGTATTTTCACATTTAAAATGTACATTAAGTCAGAAATAGCACTTTCATTTTTTTTTTTAAACCAGTTGCTTAATGGGATTTTGTTCCACCAAAAAGGCACACAAATCGTTTGAAGTAATTCAGGCTGCGTCATAGCTGGAAACAAGAAAACACGGCAAAGGTCTTTTGTATAACATATTGCCAGTTACCAGCTGTTTTTCTGATCCACAGAGCAAAGCCCACGCTGAGAGATGGCTGCCCAGGAGGCAGGGGCTCATTCTGATTTGAGCCACCAATTCTCTCCCGGTGGATCAGATGGTAGCTTAGCTCTGAAATCAGTATTACTTTCACATCCTCCCTCATCTGTCGCCTCATGGGACAAGAACTGCAAGAAATACGGAGGGAAATTTTTCCTGTTAGGGGACAGCTAGATTTATTTCTGTTCTTAAAAAAAAAAAGCCACAATGTACAATGGGAATGTTAAAATGCCTAACAAGAGAAAGTATCCATTCTGTTCTGTCCAAATCATAGGAAAGTCAACAGGATAATACATTATTTCTGCTTTCCTGTCTTATTTGTAGCCTGTCTTGGGGCTGAACCCACCGAGGGCTCCAAGAGACACATTCTCTCAAAAGCTCTCACCTGGAGACACCTCGGGGTGGCTGCCATTGTTGCCTCCGTGTCCAGGAACTGCGAGTTCACAAGGATCCTTTTCAATATGGGGAATCAGATTCACAGGTTTCTCCGTGTTTTTATTTATTCTCCAATTACTTTAAATTGAAAGACTGCAACCATTTTGGGGAAAGCAATTTCAATTTTGAACTCATTTTCCAAGCCCTGAATAAAGTGCTTTCACTTACTAGAAAGCTACATTCCTCCTCCTGAGAGGTCATTAGCCCTCTGCCCTTTGGTTTCTTCACATGAACAGCAGGACACTGACTTCCAGAAAGAGTTTGTGAAGCTCACTGATGCAAAACGCCCTTTCTGAAGCCTGGGCTCACAGAAAAAGCCTGAGCTCCAATCTCGAATCACATACCCCACCCACCTATCCGTCCAACCACCCACTTACCCATCCATCCATCCATCCATCCATCCATCCATCCATCCATCCATCCATCCATCCATCCCTCCATCTATCCATCCCTCCATCTATCCATCCACTCATTCAAATATTTATTGCATATCTGTTAAGTATAGCCAGGAACAAATGGACAATGCCCCTCCCATTATTACATCACTTAACATATAGCATAGAGGTTGGGTAATTTATGTCATATCATCCAAACAACACTGTGATTTGCTAGTAATCACTGCTGTTATTTTTTAAAGGTTTAAGGATGTTGAGTTTTGCTCAGAGTATATTCTGTGTTGTGGAAATATTCAGAGGCATCACCTTCGGTTTAAGTATATAAAATACATTTCCCAAAACAAACATGAACACTTGGCCTCTAAGACACAGCCTGCCTAATGCTCTTAAACAGAGTATCTTCACATGGGAAAAACCCACATAAATATATTTGAAACATCATAATACTGAATATAGGGCTGGAAGTACAGAGAAATATGTTTGCATGATAGATTGCTAACCACTGATTCAGAAAAAAAAGTAAAATCAATCCTGTGCTTCCTGAACCACAGTGAAAGGCAATGCTAGATGCAGTCTGATTAATAAAAATAAATTCAAGAGACATAGTGGCATAAGCCACTAGGGAATAACAGGTCATTAGAAGCTTTTAAGATTCACACAACAGACGACATCTTATAGGTTCCTTTACGTCCTGAATTGGTCCTCGCCGCTCTCCTTCTTGGGCTGGTTTTTCAAGTGAGTAGGTAGGCTGCAAAATAATGTATCTTGACATCATTACCTGAAATATCGCTCCGTTCAATTGCTATGCAAGCAATGCAACTTTGTCAATTATGGCTGTGTGTAGGGACGCTGCTGAGCAGGGAGGAAAATTCGAGCCACGTCNGTCCACTCCCTGCTGCCAGAGGCTTAATCTGAAATAACATCTGTGAAAGAACATGTGACACTCTGATCCAACAATGCATTTGATGGGCAAAGTATCTATAATGAAAATTTTAGTAAAAGGGAATCCAAAAGCAGAAGGGCCTAGTGATGCCTTCAGCACCATACCTCAGTGTGCACACCCTCACATCTCTGTGTGCACACTCTCACCATGACATCTCAGTGTGCACACCCACATCTCTGTGTGTATACTCTCACCATTACATATCAGTGTGCACTCCCTCACCATCACATCTCTGTGTGCACACCCTCACCATCACATCTCTGTGTGCACACCCTCACCATCACATCTCTGTATGCACACCCTCACCATCACATCTCTGTCTGCACACACTCACCATCACATCTCTGTGTGCACACCCTTACCATGACATCTCAGTGTGTACACCCTCACCATCACATCTGTGTGCACACCCTCACCATCACATCTCTGTGTGCAACCCTCACCATCACATCTGTGTGCACACCCTCACCATCACATCTCTGTGTGCACTCCCTCACCATCACATCTCGGTGTGCAACCCTCACCATCACATCTGTGTGCACACTCTCACCATCACATCTCTGTGTGCACACCCTCACCATCACATCTGTGTGCACCCCCCTTCACCACCAGACCTCTTATCAGGTCTTTCAGAAAAGGGAGCCGGGGAAACTGCATTTTGCACTGTTTTTCAAATCAGGATTCCAATCCCAGGGCTATTTTCCTCCCATGCGTACACAATTACTTAAACACATTTATGACCTCTAGAAAGCAGACAAAATGTTCACCGCTGTGTAACCTTGACTCAGACAAGCACTTAATTCAAAAAGGTGTTTTGTAATCAGCGCCGGTGAATACACATTAGGTATAATCTTTTGTTTTTTTTTTTTCTTAAGAATTTAGTGACTGGCATAAAACTCTGTGTTTAAAGAGGACTGCAGATCATAAGAATTGGTGATGTTGAGAGACAGAGCATTGATGAAAGGATGGCAGAGGGACACACCTGGGAAACATTCCTGATGCACAAATCCATAGCATGCCTGTGTTGGCTTTTATGCATTTTCTTAGAAAAAAGGCAGAAAAAACCCTGTGTGTGTATGTCTATATATGTAAGTTTTTATGTATCTATGTGTGTGTGTGTATGTTTGTGTATGTATGCATGTGAATGTATGTCTCTGTATGTGAGTGTCTATATGTTTGTCTCTGTGTGTATGCATCTGTGTGTGAGTCTCTCTCTGTATGTACATATATTGTGTGTATTTAGGTAATTCTATTCATTTCTATGCAAAGATTCAGGGGAATTCTTTGGAAGCTTCATGTTTCCTCCATCCCTCAGCAGGTGCTGCCAAGATGCCTTCAGGCCTGTTACTGTGTCTATTATCAGCAACTACTCCCTGTATATTAAGAAGTTGCTGGCTGCCTAACTGTTGAAGGAGGTTGCATTAGCAATAGCATTATGTGAGCTCTCATTTTCATACTTATCACAGCATAAGGTTTCAGAGCACCTGAAAAGTACAAAGTGGGTACTCAGTACAAATGATAATCATTTTGGAAGAGAAAAAGACAGCAAATGGATCCTAATGCACAGGGCTTTGTGCAGCAGCCATCACAGAATCTATACCTAAAATGCCATAGGAACATGGTCTAATTGTGCATTGTCTCAAGAGGGTGTTATAGTAGCCATCATCTCTATAAAGGGGGATTGGTTTAACTCTCTAAGAAGTATCTTCAGATCCTGTTGACTGCAGGAAATTGAGTGAGTGGGTGATTAGCAGATACCATGTGATATGTATCAATCATAATTATAATGGGTAAAAAGTACAGGATAGTGATGGAGCTTTTACAGGTTATCATGTACCTTTGGTTTACTTCCTATGTGTCGGAATCAGAAATATGAAGATCATAAACCGTGTGTCCAGGAAGAAATAAAGAAGGGTCCAATCAATAGCTAGTCAGTCTCAGGCAGCGGGACATCAGTCATCCCAACGTCTGTGCAGTCCATGGCTCTGGCCCTCCTCAGCCCTGAACCTCTCCAGATCCTATTGTCCCTCTCATCCCCAATTCGGAGCATCTTTATGGAGTCATGTGCCTGGAGGAGCATAGGAGCTATTCAGCAGCATCCTGGTCCTTCCCCTCAGTTCATATTTACTTCCTATTTTCCCCACTTTCCTCTGCAGGTCCCTTGCCTGGATCAGTTTCCTGCTTCTAGAACTTAACTGTAATTTCCACTTCCTGATCATGTGCCGAAATCCAGACATGAATTGCTATTCAGTTCCCAGGCCCTCTAGGGATAAAGTCTGGTCAGAAAGGGGCCCACCAAGAAACAAAAAGCATGTTCAAAGTGGGTTACATAAGTTCATCACACAGACTATGGACAAAGGTCTAGAGAAGACATAAGAAACAGTGGAAGGACCAGGCCAGGAGAAACCACTGGTGATATTTTGTTTGTGCTTTAACAAACAAAGCTTGCCTGAAGATCAGAGGGCAGAGCTAGTCACTAGTTAACCATGGAGGACAGGCAGTGGTGGCACACACCTTGATCCCAGCACTTGGGATCTCATGTCTTGAGAGACATACATCTTTAATCCCAACACTAGGGAGGTGGAGACAAGAATGTAAGGTGGGTGGAGACAGGATCTCGGGCCCCCCCTTTAGATCTGAGGATTTGGTAGAGGTAAGAAGTCTCTCTAGTGGCTGACTCCTTTACTGCTCTGATATTTCAGCATTTACCCTGATATCTGACCCTGGGTTTTTATTATTAAGACCAATTAGAATTCGCACTATAGGAGGCTACTTTACAGAAGAGTGAAGGCTGCATCGAGCTCATAGCCATCTCATGCCTTCGCACATCTTCCACTTTGACTACCTGCTGTAGAGGGATGCTTTGATCTTACTGTAGAGCACAGAGGAGAGTAAAGATGTCTGGAGAACATGTCTGGAAGAACAAATAGAAGTCACAGTCTCTTCTGTGTCTAAACATCACCAGAACCTCAAGCTGTAACCCTGTCCCCATGTTTATGTGACCACCATCAGCTGCCAGATGTTGGGACAGACCACTGTGAACTACTGAGGTTTCCATGGGTGCTTCCAGATGCCCTCCTCAGGGCCACTTAGCCCTTGGGAAGAAGAAGAATCCTGCAAGAACCCAAATGAAGCCCAGTGTGTTGCAAAGTCCTGGGCTCTGAGCTCAGAAGACTTGAAATTCATGTGACGCTTTGAGCTGTTTGACATTGGTCAGCTGACTCGTAGATCCTCACCTGTAAGGCAGGGCTAGTAACAGCCCATGTCTCAATTGCATAGGGGAATCCTGAGAATCAGATGAGGACATCTGAGTGGAAGCTATGTAAATATGTTATCATATTATACAAAACTAGAGAGGCAACCTGTAAGGTTTGAGGATGCAGCAGTTGCTATTGCAAAAGAACCCGGCATAGACGCAACAAGTACCTTAAGGGTACAGAATATTTTTTTCTTGACTTTATAGAAAGAAAGCCAATAGATTTCTTTTTACTACCACATTAGCATTTCTATTTATATAAACCCTGGTGGGTGGCACTGTGTATTTCCCAGCATTCATTCATTTACTACACCAAGCAGCATAATTGGAGTGCTATGAAAACAGGTATTTTATGGAAATATCCCAGTATATAGGACAAGTCATAATTACCAATAGAGACTTCGGGACTTTTCCTAAGCCCATGTTGAGACCCATGGGTTAGAAGCTGCTGTCCTCAATGTTTTATTATGCCACACTATTTCTCTCCAGGAAGAGAAATATTTCTATATTTAATCCTTTTTAGACCCATCTCATGAATCTGCTACCAGGGAAAGAAATGAATAGTGATGGCACTGTTCCCTCAAGTTAGAAGGTCAACTGTATGGTTACTGTTGAGCTGAGAGATTAAAATGGCAGCAAAATGGGAGATTGGAAATCTCTACCACAGGAGCTTTCCTTCTGTGTTGAGAGATGACAAGAGCATCAGGGTGTTCAGGTTAAGGTCCTTCTGAAACTGGAGAGTAGGGTGACAAAGACATCTTTTGCAAAGCTAAGTCCCTTCAAACCATCTTCTTGGTCTTTACAAAGTGCCCAGCACCTCCACATCCAGGAAGCAAGTGAGCGAGGACCTGACTGGTGATTGTGCCCATCGCTTGCCGACTCATGACTCGTACAACACTATATTCATTCTCAGTCCAATTTTATTGAGATGATTGATGCTTTTACCAGTTTTTTAAAAGCAAGGATGACCCTATTAGGAAGACTTCCCTCTCGACTGTCAATGGTCTTTGTCTCTGTGAGGATAATTTTTTCCTTATTGCCAACTTGATGGGATTTAGACTCATTATGGACAATAAAACCCTCTCGGTGTGTCTTTGAGAGAGTCTCTAGATTGAGATGGAGGCTGCCTAAATATGGACAGGACCACTCCATGGGCAGGAGGTCTCAGAGTGAATAAAAAAGAGAAACCAAGCTGAGCACCAGCATTTATCTGTTTTTACTTCTTGACTGTGGATGCCATGTGGCCAACTGTCTCACATTTCCGCCAGTACAGCTTTCTTACCATAATGGAGCCTAACCTCAACACTAAAAATAGTAAACTTTCTCCTTAGAAGTTTATAAGGATAGTGTCTATTAGGGGGAAGAGAGAGAGGAATAATGGGCTAAAGTAAAGAACAAAAGGAAGAAGTAAAGGAAAGAAGGATGCAAGGAAGGAAGGAATGGAGGAAGGGAAGAAGAAAAGAACTGAATGAGTCAGAGAAGAAAGGACTGCAGGAGGGAGGGAAAGAAGGAGGGAGGGAAAGAGGGAGATGGGAGGCATGGCTTGATCCATAGGATGCCGCCTAAAGGTGCAGGCCTGTGTTCTCTCTAATATCAAGCATGGTCCTGTAAGCCCAGAGAAGTGGGTTGCAGAGTGGATCATTCATGATGCAATGCAGCATGCCAGTTGCCCTGTTGAGGAAGCAACAGGTGCATAGGATGCAGGAGAAAATACTGTAGGCCTGTGATCTTTCCTTGGTGCCCTCATAACATGTTTACGGGCCCTCGATGGATGAGAGCCAAGGCCTGATATCATTACCTGGACAACATGGCAAAGGTTAACGTGTTACACCTAATGTAGTTTTGAGGTTTTATACGGTGGAGATGTTGGGAACACGTTGCTTAACAATCACTCTTTGATTTAAAGAGCCACACAGTTTGTTCAGGGCCCTGGCTGGGTCTCCAGCAGCAGGAGATGCTGCAGTAAAACATGGGCAGTGACAGATGGTTATTAACACAAGGAAACCTCCTAAAGGGCCCAGCCAGCTCTAAAGATCCAAAAACGGACCCAGAATCAGTATCCGTGAATTTCAGAAGTTTAGAGGCTTCCATCACTGGAGGGCAATGGGAAGTAATGAAAAACCATCTGGGAGCAAGGGCCAAAAGCTGCAGGTTGCTCTTTTCCAATTTATTAAAAGTCTCTAATTAGGAATCAGTCTGGGGATAATACGCAGGCTTGGTTCAGTCAATACCATACAGAGGAATTCTGTAACAAAGAAGAGAAGGGAAGGGGGAAAGGGAAAGGAGGGGAGAGGAGAGGAGAGGAGAGGAGAGAAACGAAACACAGAAGGAAGAAGACAGGGAGAGGGTGAGAGAGGGCTAGAGTAATGTAGGGAAGGAGGGAGGAAAGGAGGAGTGGAGGTCTTGAGAAGGGATGCAGGAAGCAAAGTGGGGGGAAGGAGAGGAGAATGCAGAGAAGGGAGAGTGGGAGAAAAGGAAAGAAAGCCCCCACTCTATGTCTCCTGAGACCACAACCTCTTCTGGGGGTAAAAGTGCAGGTGCACATGCTAGCGTCTGGGTTGTATTTTGTTGTCAGGTCAGAGTCTAGTTTTTCTGAAACTTTCTCAGTCACTGGTTTCTTGGACATTTTCTATGTAAATACTGTTGACAGCTTTTAATTTTTAAGATGAACTCTAATTAAGAACTTCTAAAAAGGCCACAAGGGGGTTCCTAAGTGATCCCCTATTGCTTATTATCCTAAAGCAAGAGAGAGCAGAGCAACAGGGAGCATAGCCTTACTCCAAAATGCTTCCAAATGTTCGTGTGTGTGTGTGTGTGTGTGTGTGTGATACTGTATTTACTATAATTACAATTTAAGAATTAATTTTAAGGAGAAAACTATAGGAGCAATTAGAAATGGACATAAATCATTCTTGAAATAAAATGCTAACCCAGGAATAAGATGAGCATCCAGCCTTGTCCTATTAATTTACTTTCTCGCCACAGGAAGGCAGGCAGCATCTTTTAATATTGTGGTGATTAAGAGACAAGACCTCAGAGAAATGTGTAGAAAACTGTACAGTGACAGCATATCTGTAAAAAAACATCAAGGAGAGGAGGCAGCATGTTGATGCCGTGACCCCCGGAATTGGGGACTTGCAAAGTGAGGCAAAACACATCACCCAAAATGGCTAATGGAGGCATCCCATGACACAGCTAACAAGCCGCAGGGGGAGAGGTTTGTTGTCATCACATCCTTTGTTTTGCAGGGAACATAAGAGAGGTTGGGCTGTAGCTTCAATTTTTAAACAACTATAATAGAAACAGCAATGCAGTGGGGAAAGGCACACAGGAATGTGTAATTAGCATTGCTATTGGATAATTAAGGCCAAGGATAAACAGACAATAAATACAATGCCAAGTGTTTTTATTGAATATTATGGGCTGTGAGTTGAATACACATGGACTCCTTGCTCCAAACATTATAATTTCCCTTGAAAAATATAATTTGTATATTATATTTTTTCAAGTTTTAGAAGTAAACACCGTAACTTAAGATGTTTTCTTAATGACATTAATTCTAGTTAACCAGGAATGCTTGTAGTTTGGTCATCATCCAGATAGCATTGAAGGGACAAGTCTGCTGAAGGAAGGGTCTCACACATCTAAAGCTCTGGAAACCTCCAAGGCAGTCTTATGAAAATGAATATGCATACTGCTCTACTGTCCAGGGATCAGGAGGCAATGCCTGGCTTAGAGCACATTGCCTCAGATCTTCCTAAGGTGCCTGAAGAAGGGCAGTTCTGAGAAGCCCAGGCTCCCAGGGCAATCATCAACAACAACACAACTTTCAACAGATGGGAAGTGGACCCACTTTTTGGTACAGTTATGAGGGCATTTCTGAACATGACAGGGAAAGGTGACTGGCCAGTACTGAAAAGAAACTCTGTGGAAAGTCATATAAAGGTATAAAAGCCTCATGACGCTTCTTCTCTTTACTGTGTTTTCCCTTTCAAATCAGTCCAAACAGCGAGAAATGTACACATACTCAGGTCAGAATCTGAGGGCCAATACAGAATATAGTCTTGCAATCATGATTCCTTGAGCATGGAAGTAAAGCTGTTCTTTGAAATAAAAAAGGAAGTGCACGCCTTTGAAATCCATGGGAAGCTCATTTGACCACAATGGGATATACAGAGCATGGTAGAGATGTCTCGAGTTAAATTACAAAATGCTGACTTCACTGGCAGTCATTAAACAGAAATTAATAGCAGGCATGTTAAGACTTGGGGACATTGTCACATCAGTTCCATACCACCTGTCTCCCGGAGCTGTCGGAGCAAAGGGGCCTGAACTCAGCACGGCAGCGACAGAGAGGAGCACATTTGTGTTTTTCCATCACGTCTTTGTTTATTGAATAACAGCTTTACAAGGTACAGCAGTTACAATGGATCCCAACATGTGGATGTTCTGACTCAGACGATGGACATGGCAAACCTTCAGGGGGACAGAAGTGACCATCTTCTCTGAAAGAAAGGTTTGCTCCTGATCCATCCACAGTGTTTAGCCTGCAGTGTAGACAGGCAAGGTGAGCAAAAGAAGGACCCTAATGCTAAAGACAACCAGCTGGGAAGTAGCTACTGCTGGAGAACAATGGCCACCATAGGACACAGTCCTTCCATTCCCTCACCTTCCTGTCAGGGGCGGCTTAAGAAATACAACCGAAACGCGGCTTTCCTCCTCAGCCTAACTGAATTATATCCGTTCTTGCCCAGTGGCCTAGGCAATAAATGTTACTGAAAGGACTAATTTAAGATCTGAATTTATTTTAATTAGTCTTTGTAATGCTGCGCCAGATGTGAGTCTGATTACAGGCAACCTGTACTGGCTGAGAATCTCAATGAAGCCTCAAATTGTTTAGATTGCTAGACAAGGCAAATTCTTAAATAAGAAGAGAAAGAGGAAAGAGCAGGAGGATGGGTTCGGGGAAAGGGGAGGAGAAGGAAGTGGGCCTGCTGGCCTATGGTCAAGTTCTGCCTGCACGCAGGTGCGGTGCTGGGGGTGGGGCCACATGTGGGATTAATAACTGATAGCTGTGGTTAACTCTGGTGGAAGAGGTGATAATCTGCCCTGGAACCCACACCCTGATCCCGGGCGGTGGAGTAATGAGTCCTCCTGGAATGAAACCTCTGGCTTTCTTTGTTGCAACTATTGATCTGCTATAGGGGTCCTGATGTGATTTAGATGAGGGAGGAAGAGATAATGGCATTGATTATTCTATTTAGGAAGTTGACTAAGACAGAACTCAGGTACAATACAGGAATACAAAACAACAAAACCCAACCACTCAATCATTCCTTGTCTTCGCAGTCCAAGGCGACACCAAATGGCAATGGTGACAAGGGAATAAACATTTTGATAAATCTGGAGCTTTGGATTTCAGGGACACATCAGTACAACCTTAGACATGCTTTCGTTGTGTTGGCTTTTTCAATGATCATGTATCCCAATAGGGAAACAAAGCCCTAACTTGTGTTTCAGAGATATGAAGCTGCAACGCTCTCCCAAGGGGACACGCCTTTGCCAATGGACATCATTCTGCCCAACCTACTTAGCTACAGGTTTATTTAATACAAATTTAGATCCTCTAAATTAATCATCTTCCTCAGTTTTGGGGAAGTTATAACAAAGTACCGTAGGCTCGGTGACTTCTACAGTACATTTGTTTTTTGGCTTTGGAAGCTAGCAAGTCAAGATCAAGTTTCCCAGGATGGTGTATTAGTTAATATTCTTCTTCCCTAGGATAAAACACCCAACAAACACCACAGAATAAAGGAAGTGTTTGCTTTTGACTTAACAGGGTACATTCCATCATGATTGGGAAGGCCCGGTGGCAGGTGTGGGGAGGCGTCTGGTCATGTTGTTTCATAGTCAGGAAGTAAGGAAGCGAATGCTGGTGCTCAGCTTCCTTTCTCCTTTTTCTCATCCTTGGGCCTGAGCCTGTGAAAGAGTGCTACCACATGTAGGGTAAGTCATCTCACCTCAATTGACCCCTTATAGAAAATCCATCACGGGCCTGCCCAAAGGCTTGTCTCCTCAGCCATTTTAGATATTGTCAGGTTGCCAATCGATATAAGCCATTGACAGTTTGCTTCCTGGTTTCTACACAGATGGTTTTATCTTCTTATATGAAGAGGAGAGGAGAGAATGGAAGGGAGGAGTGAGTTTTCTTATCTTTGGTAGACGCATGAACCGTATTCATTCCTAACTACCTTATTGTTCGAGTTTCAATATGTCGCACCCACACCCCCCCACACCCACAGACACCCCCCCAACACACACCCACACACCATTGGTAGTGAGAGACACAGAAACAGTCCCGCATAATAATGAAGTCTAGCAGCACATTTGATAGCAGTCAGTCTCATTCAGTGGTTCTTGCAGAGGGATGGGGATTTTGGGAGGGAGGGGGATGAAGATGGGAATTTTTCCCTCGAGGGGCAATATTTAGAAACAAGTTGGATTGTAAAGGCTGGGGATGGCAACACTACGTTTATGGATCTAGGGGGAGAAGACCACAGAGGCTGTTAACTGTTCTTACAGTGTAGAGAGTATCCTGCCACAGGGAAGAATGACACAGTCCAAAATGGGGCAGGCTGGAGACACAGGGTACCTAGAGCTCATTGAAAATTTGCAAAAGGCAGAACGGGGAAGTAGCATGGTGGTGCATTGTGCATGGGTCTTGCCAAACTCCCAGAGAGCTGTTTTAAGGGCAGTCACTCACTGCTGAGCACCACTGGTATACCTCAGCATTTGCCTTCTGTGGAGAACAGTTTGGGGGAACTAATGGACCAGACCTTCAGTTACTATTCTTGGATTGAATAATAATGAACAATGAAGTGTTGTGGGATTTGAACATCTTCCCTATGGTCAACGGGGAAAAGAAGGTGGGGAAGAGGAAATGAATGGCTTGATGGTCTAGAATGCAGAGCCAGGGGAAAGCAGCTCTGCTTCTTCGAAAGTCAGAGCGACTAGTGTGTAATAGCCACAAAATCTATGAGCCAGGCTCTTGAGATGGATAAGCCTGACAAAGGCAAGCTGTGCAAGACTGAAACAAGGGCTTAAATTCTGAATGTCAGTTTCTTTAGTTTATTTTTAGGGGCACAGGACACAGTTCAAGAGTCCAGCGAATGTCTGGAACTGCAGGTTGTACCGAACCTTATATAGGCATTGCTTTCCTCCTGTGTATACAGATCTCTGAAAAGCCAAATTTATAAATTAGGTACTTTAAGAGATTAATAGTAACAGCCAGAAAAGAGAAGGGCAATCATAACAATATACTATAAAAAGTTATTTAAAACATGAATTGTTTATTGCTAGACTTTTCCATTTCCTGTTTTCAGATGGTGGTTGGCTGTGTGTAACTGAAACCAGTGGGAAGCGAAGCTGATAAGGTGGGAACCGCTGTGTCTTCCTTTCAGAGTCACAAGGGCTGTGTCATGCACAACAATTATTGTGGTCTCTCATTGGCTATGTTTCCGATGAGAAAACCATAAGCTGAAGAAGACACATGAAAAGTCACATGCCTCAGGCTGCAGATGCCTCCGTGGGTAAAGCACTTGCTGTGTGTTAAGTGTGAGGACTTCCATTTGCATCCTCAGGGCTGACATAAATGCAGGAAATACATAGTGGCTGCCATAATCATAGTGCCTGGGTGCAGAGTTAGGAGACCCTCAGAACAAGATGGTGAGCTGGACTGGTGGAATTGGTCAGCTCTGGGTTCCAGGGAGAGATCCTTTCTCAGCATATAAGGCAGAGAACAATGGATGAAGGTACCTGATATCAACCTCTGACCTCCACATGCGCATACATGTAACACCTTCTCATATACACACGCAAATATACATGCACACACACACACATATATATGTATACACACATGCACACACACACTACACAAACTTAGACACACAAAACACAGAAACAAAAGTCGTTGTCTCCCAAGCCAAATAGTGAGTCTGGAACACAGAAGTCTGATTTAATGTCACTGCTTCCTTCATAGACAGGCATGCTGGACATTTCTTTCCTTTGATGCTTCCTATGATCTCTTTACATTCATATCAGATGCATCTCAGCACCTGTCAAGTGCTGGGTCCTCATCTCAGAACCATAGATACAAAGAGGAATAAAATAAAAGCTCTCCTAGACTGGTGTGCATAAAGGGCGAAGGGGCTATAGACTGGGGTAGACCTCAATGAACCATGCAAAGTCGGACCCGATGTGACCTTTGACCTGGACTTTGAATAATGATGGGTGGAGTAGGTATGGAAGCTCTCAGGAAGAAGCATGGATACATCGGAGAAGTCTGAAAGCTTCCCAAGGCTTCTAGAATCCACACAGAGGTAGTAGGGAAAAGGGGGAGGTGAGCAGATACTTAGCTGATTATCTTGGGATTTTTTTTGTCTTAGGTGAAGAGACACTATGACCATAGCAGAATTGGGGAGGCTTGCTTACAGTTTCAGAGGGTCGGTCCATTATCATCATGACTGGGAGCATGACTGCATGCAGGCAGACATGGTACTGAAGCAGACAGTGCTGCTTCTTGCAGGCAAAAGGAAGTCAACTGACTGCTACACTGAGGGAAGTTTGAGAGGAAGACCCCAAAGCCCACTCCCACAGTGACACAGTTCCTCCAGCAAGGCCATACCTCCTCACAGTACCACTCCCTTTGGGGGCTGTTCTCTTTCAAAGCACCAAACTGATGTTACCCATCCTGCCTTTAATGAGTGGGGATGTTATGCTGGAGACATGGCATCCCTGAGTACTTGCACTGACATCTCTTGATGGCCCTCATGGTTGCTGAGTGCTTACTATATACCAGGAGCTGTGCCAAGGACTCTGCATGAAGCAGCTGGTGCATTTGACAAGAGCACACACAATGACCAGTGTTTGCTGACTATAAAGAACTAGGTCGGCAGGATCAGTGTTGTCCCAGAATCTGACTGTACATACTCAATGGCAAAGCTCTTGCTAAACGGAGGCCATCAGGCTCTGTGTGCAAACACTCCCATAAATAAATGTCCGCTGTGTCTCTTACATCACCCCCTTCCTTCCTCCTCATAGCTACCTCATCCCTTTGGATGAGAACTTTGTTGTGGTCTAGACCACCTGCCATTCTTTCTCATCTGCTGCAGTTTGGTGGTAGGGAAGTGGGGGCTACAGATGTGAGCACCACGTACAGACTGTAGACAGGAGAAACGCTGGTGCCAAAGGAGGAAGACAGTTTTAACTAGTTGCATGGTTGTTGTCTCCTTTAAAATGTACCAATAGAAATAAAATGATAGTGGGTACCAAAGAACCATAGGCCATAGTTTAAAAATGTGATGACTGCAGTCTTAGTATCTTGGAAAGTTCATCTGGAAAGGTCAGAGTTCTCTCTCATCTGCACTAAGACTATTTTCCCAAATTCAGCATTTATGTACAGGCTCTAAGGAGTTCTCATTAGCACATGTACCCCAGACAGGAACCACCTGAATGAAATCTCTATGAAATGCCCAGCTTTGCTTACTTGAGAGTGAGAGGCATTATTTTAACATTGCCTCCTGTGGCTTGGTAAGACTGGCTTCAAGTTCCCTGATGCCTGTTGAGGCCCATGGCCTTTGGGTGGGCTCTTGTATCTTACAGCTGGTTCTTCTAGAGTGGGCTCTACATAAGCATTCATACGTTCAAGAGAGAAACATGGAAGCCGCACATATGAAGGGGGCATTATTTTGATCAGCGTTTGCATTCCAAGGACTTGTGTCAGGTCAGCTTTCTTCAGTGTGGGTTGAATATTTTAGGGAGGATGCGGGGAACAGATGGAGGATACCACTCTGTTGAGGAAGCTTCTCTACCACCTGCCCTGTACAGGTTTCTTGGACTTACTATGATCTTGCCTTTCGGATCTTAAAATAGAATAGCAAATCATCTATTCAGTTTCATCTATTTCCCTCCATTTCTTCTGATATTTGAATATAAGCTACTTAATCTAGGCTTTGGTACATTAAACTGAGAATGAGTAAAAGATGAATTTCAATGTGAATTCTACTGATAAATTCATACGTGGCTATAGAATACAGCCAAGAATTATTATAGCCAGCTTTTCTAAATACCATGGCGAACAGATTAGGTTTTCCACAATATGTGCAAAAAGAATTCCCATGAGTTGTGATTTTCTTACAAGGTCACATTGCTGCCTCTCAGTGAGAAATAGAGGTGTGGGACTGTGATTTGGGATTCCCTGTCCCTTGAGTCTGGGCAGACTGGTAACTGCAGAGTAAGTCATGTATGGCTATGTCAGCTCCAAGTGTGGGCTATAAGAGGCAATGGTGCTGCTCCCTGAACACTCCTTGGTCTTTGAATCCTGCTGATGCTGAGCTGTCATGAGCCCATGTCACCTGAGTGTTCTTGCCAAGAGCTTCCCTGAGGACTGGGCAGGGGCCCAGCATTATGTATGAGACCTCCAAGAAAAGAAGAGCCCAGGGCAATGTTTGAAAATAGCACTCGGCTTCTTATTGTCTAGGATAAAATGGAAAAGAAAGCAACAGGCTGAAGGAAGAAGCTGTTTTGTTTAAAGGAGCCAGGATTTGCTGGGCTTCAAATCATCCTCTTTCTTGTTGCCCTCTACACAGAAAATGATTCCAGATCTAAGAAATGACTTTTAAAAGATGAAATCTGTGGTAAAAAGTAGTAAAAGTTTCAACATCATCATCATCAATAACCACATGGCCCAAGAATGAAGCAGACAGTACGGCTATAAAAATGCTTTGATGACATCTTAAAAAAAGAAAAAAAATCAAAGGTGTGACTTTCAGACAGACAAGAACCCACTGAATCCAGCACAGTAACAGTATTGTCTCACAGGAGTTTTACTAGTTCCCAAGATCAAGAAAGGATTATCTCCAAGAGATTTAAGAGATATGGCTTCTTAAAATGAAGTAGATTGTAACTGAATACACCACTTGCAAGAACAGTGTATGTACACACACACACACATGCACACACACACATGATTTGAAAGAAAAATTATGTGGAGAACATATTACCAACATCCCCCAAAAGAAGAGACTTTTATAAGACAGGATGAGAAGTCAGTCACTTGGTGAAAAATTTAGTGCAGCTCTTTGAGACAGTGACTGCTGTGTTCCTCCAGCTGCCACATTTGTGACTGAGCATCGCTTGTATATGACAAGGACATGAGTTCACTTGGCCAGAGAAAGGACTGACTATACCTTCCCAGATGGCCAACAAGGTCTTCCATCTAGTAGATCGTTGCACTTTTCATTTGAATTTGGCTAGTCAGGTGAGCACAGAGGATGATATGACTTAAGGTCACACAAGAAGATAGAGATTTATTCTGGTCTTTCTTGGAATGCTTGCTCTCCAGACTTGGACACTAGACTATGAGGGAGCTGAAGCCACCAACAGGTATTCTACTAAGAGCCTCAGACAATAAACAGCCATACAGTTTTACCCACTGACATACACACAAGAAATCTTTCAAAGGGACACCAGTCCTAGCCACTCTATGATGGCGAAGTTCAGGTGTAAAATCCACCACCTCGCTGAATCCAATGAACCCCACAACCACAAGAAGTCTCATGCATTTCAGTCTCTTAGCATGAGATTATTAATTTAATTATACAGTAGAGAGTTCAATCAGCTATCTCACTCACATCTGGTCCTATGTTCACTGGTACTGCTTTGAAACGATTTGTAATATTTTTAAAAATATGCAATATATTTAAGAGGAAAGTGGGGTATAATCCCAGAAGAGTTGCTAAGTGCTTAAAGATGCTCTTTCTCCAACAGAAGTTTTAAGTACATATGCACACATATACACATACACACTTATATAGTATATATATACACACACATATATTCACATATTATATATACATATATGTATATATAGTGTATATAGTCTATAGTCTGAAACTGAGGTCAATAGATTCAATATCACCGGGGTTACTTGCTGTGGGATAATATGTTTTTGTACATTGTGAAGATTTGTCACTCATACTTAGTAAAATGGTGATTGGCCAGTAGCCAGGCAGGCAGTGTAGGTGGAGCAAATAGACTAGGAGAATTCCGGGAAGAGAAAAGGCAGGGATGGCATCGTTATCTAGAAGCAGAATAAGCAAGATGAGAATGTCTTACTGAGAAAAGGTAGCAAGCCACATAGCTAAACATAGATAAGAATGTTGGGTTAATTTAAGTTGTAAGAGGTAGTTAGTAATAAGCTTGAACAATAGGCCAAACAGTTTATAATTAATATAAACCTGTGTGTGTTTATTTGTGTATGAATGGCTATGAGACCAGGCAGGACAGAAACTTCTGTCTACAGCTACTAAAATCTGCAGATGCTCAAATCCCTTAAATAGTGATCGCATGATGTTTGCATATTACCTATGCACATTCTTTTGTGTTTTAAATCCTGTCTAGATTACATAGAATATGAGCACAATATAAGTGCTGTGTAAATAGTTGTGATGCTGCAATGCTTAAGAAATAATGACTAGAAAAAAATCTGCAACTGTTAACTGTGCAGATGCAACCACTGCAGGGTTAGCTATACATCATCATCATCAGTAGCATCTTAAAAAATATTTTTGTTCTGTGGCTTGTTGAGTCAACAGATGTAGAATTCATGGACATGGAGGGATGACTATGAGAGAGAGAGAGAGAGAGAGAGAGAGAGAGAGAGAGGGAGAGAGTCTCAATGTGCACTTCAGATAGTTCCAAATCCTGCATAATAGCTTCTCAGATATAATTTAGAACTTCTGCATTTCTGCTGACATTCTTGCTTCTTGTAGGTTTTTTTTATGAACTTGGGTTTTAATGATAATCTTACTGCTTGTGGGCATTTATGATATGAATTTCGAGAGAAGCCTTGGAAGTTGAGTTCAGCAGCTGAACAGCCAAGCAGATCACTCCAGGGCTTGGGCATCCTTCCTGCTGATATCTTTAATCCCATTCAAATATATTCCACTTCTAAGGCTATTTATAATAAGGTTTGTCCCCATCATCAGTTCTATTCTTACAGGTCATCAAAGCTCCCAAAATTATTCTCCCTCCTTTTAATAAATTAGCAGAACACAATTCATTATTTATCAAAGGTGTACTTGACCCAGGTTCTCACGCCCTATCCCTAGAAGCAGGTTTTCTGAAAAACTTCCAATTTCTTCGATACAAAAGATATAGGCAAAATCATCTCTAAGTTCAACACAAGTCCTGGGAAATGGTTCCCAAGGACACACTTCTGTGCTGTAAACTGGGCTAAGGGACAGAACAAGAGAAAGAGAAATGGGGTACAAGGATGTTGGAATATAGCTAGGACTGCTCAACTGAGTTTGGATCCATGCTTATGGGTCCAGGCTATAAAGAGCACAAGCATAGTCAGCCTGGTTCCCGAATTTCCCAGTCTTAGGATTATTTAACACTATAAACTAACTTTTCAAATGTTTTTATCATTTCCTCTCTCTCATTGTTCTATGACTAAACTATGACATTAATAAATAAAGTCACATAATAGTAAATAATTATATATATGTGTGTATGTGTATGAAAATGTCACAATGAAACCCATTTCTTTGTATGATAACCAAAAAAAAAACCCAAAAATATATGCACACAAGACACAAATGGCCTGTGATGGGTGAGACAAAAGCATTGCTGGAAATGCAGACTAAGTTCAGTTTGCCTCTCGGAAAGCCCACAGAGAGAGCAGCATTTTCCTATGGCTTCTGTAGAATGCACACAGCTGAGCAGCTTGGCACCAGGAGTTTGTCACTTGGGAGTCTGGTAGCAGACGTTAGCAGGATTGAGGCCTGAGGGCCACAGCGGAAGGACCCATTTCACACCTCTCTTCTGGCTTGGTCTGTGTCTTTCTTACTGTCTTCATGGCATTCCCCCTGTTTACATCCTGATGTCTTATTCTGAGAAGGACAGGAGTAATATTGGTGCAGAGCGTGTCCTCACTCGAACTCGACTGACTTTGTGTGTTGAAGTACTGGGAATTCAAGCACCAACACGTGGCTTTGGAAAGACAGAGGGGGACATAATTCTGTCCCTATTAAGTCTGGTTGGAAAGTTAAAAGGGGAAAGGAAAATTAAAAGGAAAACCCACGTCACAGTGGTGCATGACTTCACAGTATTCCTGGGAAGTAAAGGGCCACGCAATTCCAACTCAGCTGCAACTAACACTGAGCCAGAGATCTCCAGAATGCCACAGCCTCCATTAGTAGGGCTCAGAAGAGAACACTAGCAACTCTTGCTCTACCCAGATGATGCCATGATCTGCTGGACGTCCTGCCCACCTAAGGGCTCCAGGACGGGCCCTGGGCTGCCTCCTCTGATTATGCCATACACAAAAGAAGCCCTAGCCTTCCTTATCTTTCTGCACACAGATTCTCAGAAGGCTGTGCAAAGCCTCACCATGTCTTCTATCAAGGTGAGTCCAAAGTCTTGTACCTAATTTACTTTCTATCATAACTTGTTTTCTGCATTAGGTAAACAAGGAAAACTATAACTTTAACTATCTAGTCTTCAACTCACTCAGAGACCCACGAAGGAAATAATATTAACTGAGGAAGTGCAAGTCAGGAAGTGCAAGCAAACAACTTGCAAAAAATGTGAGAAATGAGAGAAACTGCTGGCTGCCTGGACAGTCACCCAAAGTTCCTCTGCAATAATGGGGCATCTATCTTTGGCCTAAAGACCTGGAAGATCTGACAGACTATTCTGTGAATCATGATTTTCTGAAGGATTGTCTCTCTTTTTCTTGACAGTGTTTAGCAGTTACTTTCTTTAGTGTCCTGCTTGTCCAATTAGGACAGCACACTGTCAGCAGTTGAGGCAAGGGCATTTTCTTGCCCAGTGGCTTACTTTTCCCACAAAGCAAGTGAACGCCATGTGGAGTTTCTTTGATCCTCATTACTTTCTATTTTCTAAAAAAATTGGTGATGCTAAAAGCAGACATATCTCATTGTCATAAAAAAGCCTATGTCATTAAAACATCTTAAATGCCATATTCTGTAGATCTTTGAAGATGACCTGTCTATCTAAAATATATCTTTGTTTGACCTTGAAAACATACCTGAAGTGACTAGTTACTAATTATAATAGGTGACTAATTACTAATCTACATTTCCTTATTATTCTAAAGAGTTGCCAATAACAACTTTTGAAGACTAGAAATTTGCATTACATTGTTAAAAGTGCTGTATAGGTACAATATCTTGAACAAGATTAGAAACATATGTACAGTATGTTTTAACAAAATTAATTTCAAATTTGTATCAATATGTAATATTTGTATACAAGTAAAAATGTACAATGTCCAAAAGTCCAATCCAAAGTAAAACATTTAAAACTAGTAGTTGCTTTTTAAAAGTAGATTAAATAATCTACCTTTTTATCTTATCATATCTATATCTTTCCATTTTTCTTTTCAGAATAGATACAGTATTGTCCCTTTTATCCTATCATATCTATATATCACCCCCCCCTTTTTTTTTTTACAACAAAAGCCAGTGTGGTCAGAGAATGTGGCTTTTATGGTCTCTATTCCATGACCTTTCCCCTTCTAGTTTTGCATTATAATTCAGCATGTGGCCAAAGCTTCACAATGTCTTCTAGTGTTAAAAATACATATTCATAAATTTTTGAGAAAAATATTCTATTATAGTTAATCAGATCAAATATCATGTTCAAATCTATAGTCGAATTTCTTTCTATTTGATCTACTGTATATAAACAGAGGTCCTTCAGCTGGGGTCTTTACTGTTCTGTAGTGAACTTTTAAATATCTAAAAGGGCATTTTTGTCTTAAAAGCTGCATTGGGGGATACTAGAGGGTGCAGACTTAGTTTGTAGACCCGACTATGGCTGATACTGGCCCTGACATTAAGAGGAAATTTATTCTCCCAGTGTCAATTTTCTTTGCTTCTTATAAGACACCAATGCCCACTAAACAGCTAGGTTATTTCTAGTTTGTCTTTACATTTGCCCAAGAAGGAATTTGTATTGGACATACCACCCAGGGAAAGATTCCTATCATCTGTAACTCTGGTTTTACCTAAAGACCATGAAATTAAAGATTAACTTGAGCAAATGCCCTCAGGTTAAATATTGGTCTCAGTAACCAGTTTACATTTCTGGCTTGTACTTCTAGGAGTTTTCATACTTTCTAAATTTTTAACATTTTTTCCCATCCCATATAAACATTTACAGCTTCTAAAAGGGCCTATTATTTTCAGTTCTTTTCAGAGAGAATGTTTATTCAAATTGTATGGTTTACCATTTCAATATTGCCAAAAGAAAAACTAGGCATTTTTTTATTATTTTTTTATATGAGCTCCTTTAAGACCCATAAAACCATTTTTTGGAATTGATCCTTGTTTACCTGAATCATCATATTAAAATAATCACAACTTTCAGAAATAGCAAGCTATGGGTTTGTTCTTGAACTTATTTTGTGAGCTTAAATCTTAGATACACGTGAATGTGAATTTAGAGCCCAAAGAGGGATGCAAGCATTTCCCTGGGAAGGGGACCTAGGAGAGATTGCTTGAGTAAACTGGAGGTGGAGGACGGGGCATGGAGAGATGGGAACTTGAAGGAGAGGGTTGGATGAGCTGGGTACAAGTAGGTGGTTCGGGTGGGAGGGAGGAGGAGAGTAAGCAAAGAGAGGTCTTGATGGGGATGCATTTTGGGGATAGGGAGAAACTTGGCTGCAGAGAAACTCCCCGGGAATCTACAAGGATAATCCCAGCTAAGACTCCTAGCAATAGCAGAGAAGGTACCTGAACTGGCCTTATCAGATTGGTGACTGCCCTAATTGTCATCAGAGACACTCTATCCAGTAACTATTGGAAGCAGATGCAGAGATCCACAGACAGCACTGGGCTGAGCTCTGGGAGTCTTGCTGAAGAAAGGGAGGAGGGATTGTACAAGCCAGGGGGCTCATGATGGGGGAACCCACCCAGACAGCTGACTTGAGCTCATGGAAGCTCATGGACTCTGGACCAACAGTTAAAGAGTCTGCATGGGACTCACCTAGGCCCTTTGCATGTGTGTGACAGTTGTTTAACTTGGTCTCCTAGCACAGAGATCAGGATTTGTACTTTGCTGGCTTTGGGGAATGATCCCCCCCCCACCCCCGTGCTGGGTTGCCTTGTCCCACTACAACACAAGGGGAGGAGCTAGGGTTTTCTTTGTTCAAGCCCTAGGGAGGCCTGCCCCTTTCTGAATGGAGCTGGAGGAAGGCAGATGGGAAGTGGGGGGGCAGAGGGGAGGAGGAGGGAGGGGAAGCTGGGGTCGGTACATAAAATCAATGAGAAAATGTTATTTAAATAAAATTAAAAATTAATCAGAAACGAATATTTTATTCTTTAAGTCTATGGACTGAAAAGAAAGATTCATTTTATGTGTATAAGAATTTTGTCTGCGTGTATGTTTGTGCACCATGTGTGTCTTTGAAAGCAAGAGGAGAGCATAGGATCCCTGGAACTGGAGTTACAACGGTTGTGAGTCACGATATCTAGGTGCTGGGTCCCTTGGAAGAGCATCTGCCAGTGTTCTTAATCTTTGAGCTATCTCCCTAGTCCTTAGCCCTCGGGATATTAATAAGCAAGACTTCACTGTATAACTCATTTTTAGTAACGTAAGTCAACTCCAGTTCTAAAGACACTCCTTAGAGTCTAACCAGGGACTGCAGGCATTAAAAATAATTGGTGAAGAAAATGCTAGGAATTATACGGATCAGGTGGCATGAAGTAGTGTGTGATTGGTCACCAGCTTTCCAAGGACTCTGCAACCTGATTTACCATATCCTGAATTTGGGAATGTATTTTTTCCCTTTTTTATATCTTAATAAACCCCTTAAACAGATGCACGTGGATTTCTCACTACAAGGTTATACATGTTACTTTATAACATGTATATATATAATATATAAACATGCTATAATATATCATACATAATTAATATTTATATAATACATATATATGTTATATATATGTATAAAATGTGTGTGTATGTGTGTGCGCATGTGGACGGGTCAGAGCATAAATTGTGGGAGTCTGTTCAGTCCTCCTACAACACGAGTCCCGAAGATCAAACTTGGGTCATCAGGCTTGGCAGCAATGTCTTTACCTGCTGAGTCATTTCACTGCTCTAGTTAATAGATTTTTAAGGAAATTCCTTTTTCTTTCTTAGTTCAGGAAAAGAAAATCAAAAGTTTTCCGGGTGTGAAATTTATGAGCTGTCACGAACATTCCTTTCCTACATGTTAACACATGAATCAGATAGCTGGGGAGCAAAGTAATCTCCCCCAAGGGACCCCGTTCTGACACGAAAATGAGGAGCAGACAGCTCAGTTCAACATCTAAAAGACTCGGGTTCCACATAAATGACCTGAGACAATGCTGGTCTCAAGTGGGGGCTTTGGTAGCAGAGATCACAAGACATCATTTCTTCAGTTTAATAATCCATTTAATACCATCTTTCAATCCCATTTCATGCTCAGTAAAGCAAGAGCAAGAGAACTTTTTGCTGACACTGGTTTTTGTGGACAAGCCTTTTGTTTACAAGGCAGTGGTGACATGATCTTATCGGGGCCCCTCATCCAGAGTTTGCTCTGACTCCCATCCAAGCGATGTTTTCCTGTGATGTGCCAGTTTTCAGAGTCAGGATGCCTGCCCTCTGCTAAATTGGTCTGATAACTTTTGCTGGCTTTTAAAACACAGATCTATTTCTACTTTCTGCTTCAAAAATCTCCTTAAGCAATCTCTTCTATTCAACCACCTCTGAATTTTGCTAGGAAACGTGTCTTGCATGTGAGCGTGAGTGAAGGAAGCCTTCAGTCCGGGACCTTACTGGAGAGCCTCACTTTGAACTTGTTGCAGTAGCTGCATCTTTGTGTGAGCTCTGATTACGGAGGAACACTGGCTTACAATCAGGCTAGAGAAGGAAATCACATGGAACAGGCAAAGAAAAAACTCATCTCTCATTTTGTATACCTAGGACCTGTGAGTGTTATGTGCGATGCTGCACACCCTCTCTTTCTCCTGTTTGAGAAGGATGACGGCAGTCAAGCGGAATGATGTAAGCCTGTATTAAGAAATGCTTTCATAATGTCTTTCAGAGGCAGGTTTGGCATATGCCATTGCTAGAACATTCATGCACTATGACAATTTTATCTTCAGTGTCTGTGATCCTGAAGTCAAAGTCTCCAAGAAGAGAATGAGCCAAGCAGCAGCTGGAGCCGGAGACTTCTGACTCGGTCCCCCCAGAAGCTTTTTCTCTGTTCTCTCACTCTCTCTCTCTCT